>JAOYRR010000384.1:0-258167 GCA_038994665.1 Podotricha telesiphe | reverse complement strand
ATGAGACATATTCGGACGTTTTTACAATTTCTTTTATGAGACATATTCGGACGTTTTTACAATTTCTTTTATGAGACATATTCGGACGTTTTTACAATTTCCTTTATGAGACATATTCGGACGTTTTTACAATTTCCTTTATGAGACATATTCCGGGAAACGTTTTAAACTTGGAGGCTATCGTAAAAACACCATGCATAATAAATGAATATGAATTTATTATTACTCCCAAGAATCTCTAAGAGAGCTTAAAGTCATTTTCAATGTTACTAATATAGACAGCTTTCTTTTATGTTGACTTTGTTCTTTAAAAACTCGATAAAATTCTTATGAACGTATACAGACAGGGCTCAGTTTAATAAATTTGGTTATTACTATACATTATCATATGTACATTAAGTAAAGGTTCTGTATGTATCATAAAAAAAACACCTACACACGTTTTCCCGCATTGCTAGGCAAAAAAGAAACTAGAGCCAAAACACTCCGTTCTCCAGTTTCCGTCTGATTTTGAGTAATTCGTGTTGAGTGGCGGAACTAAACAATGTAATTCATTTTACTCGAGCGAAGAAGAGATAGGTAAAAATAATTTTAATATAATAATTTCCCCGAAAGGGAATAGAACCGATAACATCGCGCTAAATAAAGTTAAATAAAGAAAACCTTGTAAGAACTGCAATAATACAAAACAAACATTAAAACCTTCATATAATAAAATATCAATAATTAAATTATATTGTTTCCAGAAGATATATGTATTAGGTCCCTGAATACATTATTTCTTAAGTGCAAATATACATATTATATTTACGTTAGAATATACGAGATGTGTTAGAGGGACGGCAACGAGATTAGTGGGTTTCCCTATTTCACCTTCACGCGAGCGGTACAAACGACGTGCAATAAAAATTAACGAGCCTGCATTACCTCCCTCCGACATCGACGTCAATCACTAAAGGATTTGTTTTGTAATTCAGGAGACAACCTACAAGTAGCAATTATCCAAAAGACATCCGGGACAGCGTATAAACTAAATGACGTAACTGTTTTTTTTATTTATATACAATTTTCTACCTTACAACCTTCATCCACAACACACAATCCCAAGATCTACCAAAAATCTTGATGAAATAAGTGATATTGTACAATCATTTTAATTTGTATCATATCTCTTTGGGCTAGGGTTGATTTTTGTAAGACAAGAGCGTCCCCTAATTCGAGTTTAATATTCACTTGCAAAGCAAAGAATTACCAGAAGAAATGAAGCAGGGATAGTAAATAAATAAACGCCCCCCGTACATTACGTGTTAGGTGTACGCAATTCGATTTGTTCCTGTTATATGGATTGGCTTTTAGAATGTGTAAATTGGTAAGGAAAACCTAAATAAGTCTTAGTCGTAAAATAGCTGTAACGTAGAAATGTTTGCTGTAGGTTTGTAGTAAGTAAGTTTGCTTTTGTTTTTTTCTACGCCATTGCCATTGTATAATTGTGAATTATTATTTCTCTTAGTATATGAAATCCTGTATAGTATATACGTCAAAGTACTTATAGGTCACATTCTAAGCTTATTTATCGCATCTTCAGGCTAAAAGTGACTTAAACTAAATCGAATTGAGCGAAATCAGAACTCACTTTCGTTCTAAGGCCAATATAATAAATAAAAGTAACATATAAAATAAGTAAATAATCAACAACAAACACACTTTAACACTAACAGAAAACAAGTATTAAGCCACACAACTAAACTCACGTAGACACATAAAATAACCTCAAGAGTAGAGCGGCAATAAAAGTGGGTACAATGTAAAAACGCGTACATTCTTTTGCCCTTAAATAATTGATCATCCAAACTGCCGAGTTGTGTCCCTCATACAAAATTCAACTCCCATACTGTTACCGCCTGCTTCATGAGAAACGTATGACTAGTATATTGGTTATTTTGTTCCAACTTTGAAGTTGACGCCGATTTGCATAAAGGTTGCGTAATTTTATATTCTAATTTTATAACGATGGCTAATTAAATCTATTTATTAAGTTTTTTAAATATAAATGTAATATATTTTTGCTCATACATATATCTATACTTGTAAATGATTTGATATTTTTATATGATTATATATATATTCATGTGTGTGTCTGTGTGTGCTTTTCTTTTAGTATCACGCTTTCTTCCGCCTCCAGCAGGGTAGAAAACAACTTATATATAGTTTTACATACTGACACACACTTACACAAGACACTCTTCTTTTTCGTCTTGTACAAGAGCGAAGAAATAAAAAAATTAATTTAAATATAATCATTCTTCCGAGTGATCGAACCTACAACCAATAACGCTTAAAGTCAGATGTCCCACAGCGCCACGATAGCCTCAATTTCAATCATATTTCTGTATTGGTATTTTAAACGCTTTTGGCCATTTATATTTACTAAAATTATATAGGTATTTTTTGATGTTGTACAAAACTCTTTAGCATTATCCATATTTAATGCTTATTTAGAACTTATAAAGATGGAGATATATTTCGAAGGAAAATATTAGTTACATTTCACAAAAAAAAAATAATAAAATTACTCACGAAGTTATTGTGTAAATATAAGCTTTCTGCATTTCATCTATAAAAATTGAACATGTGACCATTTAAATATTACACGTAGTAAGAATCAAACAATATGTCAGATGGTCTATGTTCCTTTATCAATAATATAAATCAATGGTATCCACAGCAAAGTTATGATTTCCAACAATTTGAAACAGCTCCTTATCTCGGTATTAGAGTAGTCGTAAATCTCTCTTACTATTGAGATGATATTCGTGTTTGAACGATTCGTTATCATATGTCATTAATTACTTAAAAAAACAATGTTGTATGTATTATTTTAGTTTTATTTAGTTCTTGTGCTATAATCTGATTTATACCATTTTTCTCAATAAAAATATTATGATTACTTATGTACATGTTTAATATTATATTAATATACAGATTAATATTAATATTAACACGCCTACATATCGATCCTTAAAGTGCAATGTTATTTTCACCCGCTTGTTACCGGATGTGTGAAATGTCCGGATCTTAATACAATATTTTGATAGCAAGAACCTGACGTCCTTGCCCGGATAACTTAAAACTATAATAAGGCATGTTGATTTACTTTATTTTTAAACTATTTTGTGATAAAAGTTATTCTCTGTATATTATATATATGCTTAATGATAGAAAGCAACATCGCAAAAAAATAATTTAAATAAACAATTCCACCTAAATGTAATTTAAACAATACGATCAATGGCGTAAATGCCTTTTAGTTTAAAATATTATAAGGCTTTAGAGTATAAAAAGGCAATTAAATAAATGTTACAACATACATACGAGTATATATAGTTGAGTGTGTCGAGTGACGCAACCCAACGCCGCGTTTGTCTTAACAGAGCGCGGAAATTACAGTCAGACGCTGTAGATAAAACATCACGAAAAATGATAATTCAATTGCCAAAAGGATTATAGATTTTATTATATATGCCTACTAAATTACATAAAACGAATATAAAAACAATATTCCAATATAATAAAAACCCAAATCCTACTCAAGAATTAAGACTCATTAAGTGGAGATAAAAAAGAAACTCGTTTGTCATAGATTAAGCATTTCCCCATTTTGCGGCCCTCCAATCTATATTCGGTGACATTTGGAATAAATAATATCTGAATAACACAATGATTGAATTACTATTAAGCCTCACTTAAACAGGTAGCTGTCAAGTATCGTTATTATAATAGATTATAACCTCCCCTTGGTTAGTTGTACTTTAAGTAATTTGATAAAGTTTAATCTGATATTATTACTAAAAATAATATATATTTTTGTTTTATTACATCATTTGTATTGGGAAAATTGATAGAGGCTAGTGTTACGACTCTACATTCTCCACTTTTACGTAATTTTATGCTAAATCACACACTTCTCCGAATTCGAAAAATAATTATTCTAAAATGTTTTTTCAGTGAAAATCGATGTGCGCGCACAATAGGACACAAATATATACATTCTATAAACTAGGTTATGAATCTAAAACTAACGTCTTCATCGTAAGAGGCATAAGTAGGCAATATAAAAAAAATAGGTACTAAACGTAAATTATATCAAATCCTTCGATTTTGTTAACATTTTTTAAAGTGTTATTCCCACACTAAGGAAATTGAAAAAAAAAGACATATTTAGAAAACGTATAAAATTTGAACGCAGCGGGATTTTGAACCCGCGCCTCGAAAAACCGTTCAAGCGCTCTGGACCGCTAAGCCATGCGTCCACCTCCAGCTACGTTGTCAAATCCTTCTGATTTGATTAAACAATATAAATGTATTGAAATTCTCCGAACATAAGTTGAAACTATCTTATAGTAGATATGGATTAAAACCAGTGTCGGGGCGCGTTAGCTATAAAAATATAAAGTTTCTATTACACTATCACCCGTCGGACATATTAGGCGCGGTGTTAATGACAGTTTATCGTATATTCACTTGGTAGTACGAGTATATGAATTTCTTTGCGATTATTGTTAATGTTTATTTGTTGAATGTAAATACTTCTTACAATCAGAAATATAATTTACAAGCGCACTTAAGCCATATTTGATGGATGGCTAAATTCAAATATATTTCGATAAAAAAATATTTGTTTTCGCAAAATATCACAAAGCGCAAGAAAAGGAATAGTCATAAATGACACAATGGCTGTAATGTAACTAAACCTACACATATCATTTCTACTTGAAAAATGTGTAGATATTTAACAATAATTACATAAACAATGTTGATATATAGATATATATATATACATAAGAAGAAGAGTGAAAAACAATATTTCACTTGCCAATTGTAGATAGCTACAGGCAAAGTAAAAAAGACTTGGCAGTATAGCACATATAGGTATCAGTGGCGCCGTCGTATCACCTTGTTATCAGCGCTCTACACAAACATCGCTTGTCCATTAGAGTGTAATCGCCACCACGATTCCATTGTCTCACAGGAGCAAGGAATTTTGTTTAGTTCTGTTGTGTTATTTTACGTATTTATATTGTTATGAGGTAAAATATATTTTGTATTATATTTTAATATTTTATACACTTGTATTTAGATTAGATTTTAAAATGATTGCGATATGCTTCAGTTTCACGCTTTTTTCCACATAGCAGGATCAGAGATAACCTAGTTTCATGGCACTCTCAACTTTTGGGCCTATATCGAGATATTGCGTGTCGATCGGCGGTACTCAACGCTATTAATAAAGCGTTATTACTACCATTCATCTAAGTAGGAATGGAAATCACAACTAATCGCGTTGGTCTCTAGGTATATAACATTATGAAAACTTAGTATTAATTAGCATTTCACAAAAATAAGTATATATAAATAATAGTTGTAATTTCTGTTTTATGCAAAAATCACATACTTTTGTTAAAGCATTTTTATTTATTTTGTGGCTTTATCATGAATGATGAATCCTTACATACAGATGGAATTCCTTTGACATCTAAACAAATTGTATACAAAGGATACCCCACAGTGCAAGTACAGATATTATTTAAAATATCCTATGCACCTTTGGTAAAATAAAAATTTCACATTTGCTTTTTTTTAGAAAGTTTAGGTTTTTAGGTTTAGGTTTTTTTGGAAGGAAAAATAAAAAAAATAAACAAAAAAAGTTATTTGATAAAACAGTTGTGTAAATTTTTCTAACAAAAATCACTATATATTTTTTCTACAGTGTACTCCTAAAATATATAATTTTCTGGTAATAAATACTGGACTTGGTATTAGAACCTGTATCATTTGTTGACAAATACATGTAATCTTATAGTAATCTATAAGCTCTTACTTAAACTTACGCACTTACGAAATAGTCGACACTTAAATTAAATCTTTTGAATTAAACCGTTTGAATTAAAATTAAAAATGAACGGGTTCAGATATGAAAGTAAAAGAAAATAGTATTAAAATTTTATACTATTTTCTTTTATTAAATATACACAAGTGTGTAAATTAAAAATTTAGACTAAGCTGAAATTAAACTAAGCTTTCATTAATTTAACTCAGTTAAAATATATCTTAGAGAGTTATTATAAATTTAAAATATTTCTAAAATATGTAACTCTAAATTTTGACAATTAATTTGACACACTGTTGCGTCGCCCGTATCAAATCGCGGGCACACTCCAGGTAGAATGTGGATGTTTTAAAAAAAAGAGTGTGTGATATAAAATATTATATTCTCAAGTGTCATTTGGAAACTTACTGACATAAATAATTACAAAATCACAGAATTAAAAACTCATAAAATCGAGGCTTTGAGTCGTCAATATAATGCCGAAATATGATTAAGATGCTATCTGATGCCATCTACATATGTATTAATCAATCTACGCAAGAAAACCTTATGACGTTATTTTATACTACTTCTTGTCATTTGATTACCTTGAAAATTTGCACACATGTTCGGATCGAATGGCAATACAATATTTTCATGCATGCATGCATGAAATTTTAAAGCGTTAGTGTCTTCCACTTAGAAAACTGTTATAATTTAATACTTACTCAAAAATAAATGTCAGAGAACCACTTTTGTGTAGAAATGGCAGCAATCGATTAACGATAATTTATGCCTAACAATAAAAGCCTTATCGTAATCTCCACGGAGATCGCTGTGATAGGAATTTTAATTAGATGTATGTAGATGATAATACTTCTAGCCTTCTTCTAGCGTGCTTATTAAGTCAATGTCGACTATTAGCTTTAAATTAATAGAATTTCAAACACTTTTAATATAATTGAATTTATATTATTGAATTTTAAAGAAATTTATTCATAAGTAAGTATATAATAAACGAGTATAAATTGATATTTATGATTGATGATATGAATCTATTCAATTTTAAGCCACGGCAATTGAAAGTTAAATGCTTGAGTAGGAAACTACTTTTATACACTTTCTTCTTACTTCTTCCATACTTTTAGCTACTACTAGCTCAAGGTATGGAAGTTTTAATAAGAAAACAAGAAAGTTCTAGTACCCTAGTGATTATTCTTTATACAAAGTCAATGCGTTGAACTGCGTCAAAATGTGAACTCACTCAATACACTTGTTATAATATATCAAACATATAGTAATTTTTTTCAGCTTCAAAGATAGCATAGTAGCTGACTACTCGTACCATGAAAAAAACCTAGTGTTAAAGCTACCCGTTCTCGGCTTTTCGCTGATCTTCGAGACATTGGCGAAACTAAAGCCACACTTGTCTCACAAGGTATTCGAACTCACAACCAATCGTGTTTAAAGTCAGATGCTGTCTTACTGCGTCACAATTGCGCAATATTTAGTATTAAATAATATATGCATAATTAGGGCGTTTGTATCCAAGAGGCATTACTTTAAACCGCTGCTACGATCAAATTTTGTTACGAAAATTTTATAATGTCATAAATTCTCATCTATTTACCATAAATACAGTACATTAAGAAAACTAGTACCTTAAGTGTTTATTATAATAAGGCTTCTCGTGATATAAAAAGCTTTATAATTACTCCACTAAACACGACGAAAGCACAAATCGATCGTCCTCGTTAAATAGTCGTTACATTAAAAACCGTTAAGGGAACTTACTCGTAAAACTATAAACATTATATTTAATTGCCCTTCGTTTTCTTCGGAATAAGAAAGATATCGACTGCTCTGCATTACATTATATTAAAACTTTATGATAAAATACTTTTTAAGCTGTATATCGATTACATCAAAAGTCGTTCTTAGACTCGACTAATTATATTGCTGATTGTGACTTCAACGACTTGTTGCGGAAATATTTATATTCATTAAATATACTTATTTTCACGAGCCAATGAAACTCCTTAGCATTCCATGAATTGACTGTGCGGGCATTTGGCCCATTACAGAGAGAAATAAGTGCTCGTAGCAGTGCCTGGGACTTTACAAAGTGTATAAAGTGTCCGCTTAAGGCACTCGCTCTTCTCGTCACCTTCTCTACCTAACCAAATTCAAAATAATCATACTAATGTCTGCGGAATACATGCTAGAATCGAATTGATGATGGTTCTAGAAAAGACCTGTTAGTAAATTATAGAGAGATTTCGCTTGTACACGCTCGCTCATCTATTTATTTTACAATATTTGTCTTGTGACAAAGTGACTTGTCACTAAGTCACTCAACACTCTGTCACACAAAACACTCTGTCTGTGACTAGTGAAGATAAAAACACTACTATAATTTGAGTGGTACTCAAATATATCATAAATCCGATTATCTCAAGCGAGCGACGCCTCACTTAAGTATTTTATTAGATTCATTATAATAAAATTTTATTCATATATTCAATTAACACCATAATACTTCATATATTTTGAATATTAGCATAAGTGTAAATAAATGTTTGGTTTTAGAGTTATTGAGATTGTTCACTCATTTTAACGCGTGAGTTCAATAGCTTAGTCGTTTTAAACTGGAATAAAATAAATATTTATATTCCATTTGCATTTGCATTTTTTTCTCACGATTTGATTATTGTAAGATAAAGACTTATAATATAGCATTTCCTCTAAAATGTTTAATTTAATCTTGGGTTATATTAGAAACTACTATTTCAAGTTATATATATATTTTTTTTTGTATAAGAAACGAGTTCTCTATCACAATTTACTAAGCGATAACTTTATGACAATAGTACAGCTAGGCCAGATTATTTTCATGTTTTCTTTTCTAGTTTCGATTGTAAAATATTAAATTCAGTTTTTCCGTATCCCGAAGGAATTTCTGAATATCCTATCTTAGTGCTCCCCTACACTCTCCAAGGAACATGTCAATATTCAGCTTTAAGCTCAGGAGTTTCGGATGTGAATTTCCTGTCAGTCATTCAGTGAGTAATGCAAAAGTTTTGTATACATTTTCCTTCTTCACTTACTAGGCAAACTTACTAAGTATTTGAATATGCTTGGAAGGTTTTTAATATATACGCGAAGGATGATTTCCATAACGGCAGAGATAGTACTCCTATAATATTATTTTAAAAAATAATTGTACATACTTTCAACACAACTCGCAAAATATTCGTAAGAAACGAAGCCTCTAGGTTCTACTAACTAGGTTCCTATTGGCTCAAAAAATAACAGAACATTCGTAAAGATAAAACTAAAAATATATACATACCTCCATTTCGTTCTACGATTCTGAAACCAAGTTTTCACTTGGGCGTCAGTCATCTTAAGCGTTTTCGCTAACGAAGCTCTTTCAGCAGAGGCCAAGTACTTTTGCTTGTGAAACCTTTTTTCTAATTCAGCAATTTGCATTCTTGTGAAAGAAGTCCGCGGCTTCTTCCGCTTAGGTGGAGTTCTGTTTTGGTACGGGTGTCCGATCCGCCTCGTTATGGGAAATGATGCTGTAAAATAAAATTATTCATTTAAAAAATACTTTACATATATTGATGTTTAGAAATCTTAATAACGACTCATCATATGCTTGCGAAGGTTTAATTTGTTAGAGTATGAGCGTTTGTTGGAATATTTATTTAAAACATTGCTTTCCTATATATTTATTCATTATGAACTGATAAATAATAAAAAAATAATAAACTGAGTGACAACTATACTAGTTTAAAATATACAAAAGAACTTGTTATTTTTTTTTCCTCATAGCATGATCAAAGATGGGCTAAGAACACGTAGTGCCAAGACACTCTGTTCTTCACTTAGATCCCGAATCCGAGACAAAACGTGGTGCTTTGTCACCAGAGCGGAGAATTGCAAATAATTTAAATTTATCATTCCCCCGAGTGGAGATCGAACCTACAACCATCACGTATACCAGGATGGCCTTGTTTAAAAAAAAACAAAATCAAAATAAAAAATAGTCCCAGTGAGCCTGCGTGTTTATAATCCTAAATTAGGCTAAGCTTGCGTTATACGTATGATTAATAAATACTTGTAAGTACCTACAAAATTAAATAGATAAGAATGTAAATCCAAGACAACAGACAAACAATCATAATATTATGACAAGACTAAGTATACTGGATGTAAATTGACTGCTTCATGGCCTTTGAGTTATGTTACTACTGACCTGTAATATTTATTTGTGTCAAGACACTCTGTTCTCCACTTTCCGCCCGAAATCGAAACACTATATGTTGAGTGGCGGAACTCATCGCCGCGTTTTGTCTTAGGTACCAGCGCGGAGAAATGACAATATTGTAAATATGATTTCCTCCGAGTTTGCGATTATTATACAATCAATACGTCCAAATTATCAAGTTTTTAGAAACGGTCTTAACTAATGTAATATAATAATTGATAATTCAATGGATTATCCGATGTTGTCCAGGTGTTTTTATGAAAATCAATCCAACCAATAGCGTTTACAGTGAGACGCTGTCCAACTACGCCAGGATGGCCTCTGAATAAATACTAAGTACAGTAAAAAAACCTAAAATGATTATTACAAAAACTAATAATTAAAAACTAAAAAAACTTTAGAAAAGCAATAGCGTATGTAAATTTCAGATTTTTTACATTTAAAGAAACAAGTAACAACATAAGAAATATATAAACAATCCAACTACTTATCAGAAAATAGCATCAGAGCTATTATACAAATTGCTTAGTCTTGCCGTTCATTTAAATTTTATCTTTGTAATTGAAATCACGAGTTAATCGAGTCGAATAACGTTCAGTCATTACAGAATGCTATGAATACATAAAAAAAAACTCATCAAAAGCTTATATACGATTGGTGTACTTATGTAGTAATCAAAAATACTTTATCCATATTAGCGTTAAACACAGGTTTGGCTTGCAGAGCAAACCGCAAACGTAATGGCGCCTAAAAGCCACTTTAAAAAGGAAGCCACCGCTGTAGTTCATTCATTCAAAGGACGGCCTGACTGTACGTATATGTGATGATTGTGGATTCAAACTCATCCAGATCCTTGAATAATTGGTATTTAAAACATTTTCAATTTTTTGGTCTTGTTCCATAAGAGCGGGATGATTCTTCTCATTTCAAACAAACTTATCAGTTTTTGAAATTGACGAATGTAGTACTTATTGTCTACGGTATCCTTATCAAAGTCTATAATTTATATTTATAATTTATTATAATAACTGAAAATCATAGTATGACTAATACATTAACATTGAAGTAAGAAATAGATGAACTTTGTATGATATTATTTATTTTCGTCCTAGAATATTTTTACGAAATCGCCAACCCTCAGAAGCACTCAATTTCGTCTGATAACACATCGTATATGACAAATAATAGAATACAGCAAGCAACCTAGAACTAAAATAAGACGTTAAGCGACAGTTCTGTTAAATTACAAAACGTTTAAAAAATCAATTTAGAAAATAATTACAAAATTAAAATAATTTACTACCATCGTAGTGGTTACGAAAATTACTTAAAAACTTGAAACGCAATAAATTACCTTTGATTCGATGTGATTGGTCGTTCTCTGGCAGATCGATTTGCATTAAATGGGCCGTAAGATGAGATCATGTCTGCATTAACTAGAACTGAATGTACAATTCAAAATTACATTCAGTTGTCAGTGTCCATTTAATTTTGTTTTGTTATTACTTGAATACAAAAACCCTAGTTCATGATGCGTAACATATTTTATATAGTAGCGTTGGACATATTTAATGTTGGATGACATTTAAAAAGCGCGGGAACATGTTCAACTTTTTTCACGGTTGGTGTTCCCATTTTTTATTCTGAATTAATAAATTTTATAATATTATAAAATAAATATTTTCGATATTCCTTCCGTAATTATTCTTATTTATTAAATTTGTAGTTTTTTTTTAATGAAAGCGAATGCTGCACTATATTTTATATGTATCCGTCTGACCTGATATCCTGATATAATATTTTTATTCTGTTGTTTATCAAGCAATGTATCAATTTACATACAATTTACGTTTCGTGACTACAAATATATTTCATTTTTAAAATGCAGCACTGAATTAAACGACGCGCTCCCATTGGCTGAAGCGTAATAACAGCTTCATGTGACCGCAAATTATGTGGAATATGAAATTTAAGTATTTTGTTAAGGTCTATAACTTAAAGTGCCATACAAAACAAGCGTTTACTGGCAATAGTGTTTATATAAGTAGTTTAGTCTAAATTAACATAATAGGGCAGTTAAAAGTTTATATTTATTGATTTAATAAATACTAATGACAGCTAAAATTTGCTTAGAATTAAGAAAAGCTCACAGAGTTATTTCTATTCAGAAAGAACCACAATATAGTTGTCAATTTTCTTTATTGGCTGAGTGTATGAAATTAGTCTGAAGAAATCATAATGCAATATTAAAAAAATGCTAACTAATAACGGAAATATTAGTAGATTATTAACTTCATTTAAAACTATTTACATCTTATTAAAATGAAAAAGTGTCTAAAATAAATTATGAACAGAGTCCATTTATATTTTTTTCAACAAATTTTTTTTGAATCAAATTTACACATGAACGTAAAATATGTAGATTTCTTTATTTATTTAATTATCTTCGTACTACGTACGTTTTATACGGATGATTTTATAAAAAAAAAATTATAACTCAAATTTGCATTGTAAAATTGTAAAATCATTCAACAAAGAAATTACAAAAAAAAATACTTTTCCTATTATTATAGAAAAATATTGTATGAGAATGTAGAGGTTTTAAGTGGTGATGTCATAGTATATTGAAAATCTATTGAATATATTCATATCGTGCTAAACAGTAATATGTGTATTGCCAGTAATCACGAATTGCAAATAAAATAATTATATTTCTTATTCTTGGTATTTTATTCTATTGGTATATTATATGTATTATTCTTGGTAAAATCAATCAATAATCTTTGATAAAATAAAAGATTATTAATTAATATTACCACCTAATATTTCGAAACTTGATCCCCACTTGGAGGACTAACATATTTAAATTAGACATGTTCAGCTACAATATGTTAATACCAATGTATATTATAACTTATTATAACTTCCATTTCTGTATGCATTGTATGCATTGTAAATAATATTTTTTTCAGCTTCTCACTTTTTCCTGCAGGGAGAACCTGGTGTGAAGACGCTCCGTTCTCCACTTTCCACATATATCCGAGAAAAAAATTAAATGTAATCAATCCCCCAACTGAAAACCGAGCTTACAAACGTCGCGTGTACAGTCTGATGCTGTAATGCTGCACCACGATAGCCGAAATTACAAATCTCATATTTACTTGTTTTTTAAAAACTCCAAGATTTTTTGTTGAATTGTAATGAAATATAACATCTATAACTTCAATAACAATATTTTTCTAAATAATATTGACATTAACCATAATAATAAAGCATTGTTTCCTGCAAAATAAATATATATACATACATATATACGTGGTACCTACGTCACGCGTCAGAGGAGGGTTATATAACAAGATTTGGTCGGCCTAATCCGGTTAGGATATGATTCATGCGTACCCACACGCCTTACACCGTCAGCCCGTGTTAAATAATTCTATGAAAATATTAAATTTCTACATTTTAATATTAGTTAAACACGTTAAATAAGAAGTTAAGTAAAATGTAAGGACTTATAAGTTTTTCCGTTTTTTTGATCCTCCATGAAATATTATTTAAATGTAACTTTTTCTTATAAATAAATAATAGCCACCATTAAAAAAATAAATACAATTAATGTATTTAAATAACTGATTTAAAAAGCGCTTAAAAAATACTTCCAAATTAAAATTTAGACAATCTACCTGTCAAATTAAATGATTTTAAAAAGCAAAGGTAGGTAAAATGTAATAACACTAAGTTAAACGCGAAGAAAAATTAGCAAATAAATTAACTTTGAAGGGTTTAACCAGAGCGGGTGAACCCTTTATGATATTATCCCTTTGGGCGGGATCCCTCGTACAACCCGTCCCTCGGATTCAATGTAAACGAATTTGAAATATTGTTTTAATATTTATTTTATCCGAGAAAAAAACATAAAAGAAAAAGCATACATATTACGTCAAGATTTTTCATTTTAAATGAAAAGAATATTTTAATTAAGCGTATTTAAGACAACTCTATAAAGACAGCCGTATAAATAAAAAAAGTTTAAGCATTAAGGTGTACTTCAATGAATCTGTTTAATATTTCAGCAACTCATTTCACAGGCGCTTTAAAAAATTATTCATCGTAACGCGTCGGCTCAAATTTCGCGCCACTAACGTTCCATATTTCTGGTTTAAAAGCAGGAAATTCTCGCTCATATTTATTTGCCACCCTACAGGGAGGAACAAGACGAATGCTTGACGTCTAATTGGACTCAGACGTCGCTAGGGATTAGAGGTAGACGTTCCATCATTCCAATAGTCGTATTTGTCCACGCCTGCTCACTTGGCCCAGAGTATATGATTTAACACCTCCTCATAACTTTGAAATATAAAGAACAAAATGGTTTCCTTTTAGCATTTTACGACCACATGCTAATTTGGAACACTAATTACGATACAATCAATCATGTGCATTATAAATATTTAGCACCATGAAATTTGTAGTCGATAAACATTTTTTTATTTCCATTACATCTTATTGAAATTGCCTTTATTGGTCGTAAATACAGAATCAGAGCGGAATCAGAAAAACGGTAGCGCGACGCAACATTTTTCAATTACATACGGACAGTGGTCCGGACTGGAAAAAATGGACAAAATCTCATACATATTGTAGGCAACAGCCGATACCAATCTGCTAGTTAGGTTATCAAACGAGCCTGAGTGTACACTGTACAGCGAAACTCATGGAATATTCAGCAGATGAAAGCGGAATGCAATCGGGATACGTTGTTGCACTGAAACATTGCAGTCATTGGGACAAAGGGAGCTTTATGATGTTGAGCTTTTAGTGCTTTTTCTTTAAATTTATGCTTCGTTTCTTTTCACGTATGTAGAATTTAGATTTAATGTTATTGCTTTAGAAATACGTACTGTGCATTGTTAGGTCGTGATCCTTTGTGTTGCTTTTATAATTTACTACATAAGGAGAAAACACGAGTATATTACAGTTTTCTGTAAACTATGGGTTGATGGTGCAAGGCGGTGCTTAGCGTGACACTGCAATTCTGGATATCATTATTTACAATATTAAATTTATATTACAGGTAACATTGTGAAACTCTATATTATCTTTTTTGCTAATTTCAGTCCTACAGCCATACCCATATACAAAAATACAGTTTAGGTCACATGGAAACTAGTAACAAGTAAACTAGTAGAGTAAACGACGGTAATGTACTGATTAAATGTATAAAACGAAACTTGGGAATATATGTATAGTCGTACATGCGAACTAAGAAATAAAGAATCATTTCAAATATTATGTGTATCTATTATGTGTAACTTTAAGCTTTTCTTAATGACGTACTGCTTATTGTTATAATTGGGAGATTACTTGTACTGTTTCTTTTGAAATTTCTATATTTTCTTGTTAATTGAAAAAAAATGCGTTTACAAGAAATTCCAGCTTAACCATGAGATAATAATAACCGCGAGATGTTCACATGAGAAGTCATTACCTGCACGCCTCGTCATTAAAATGTTGTCGATGCGTTGTCATCATGTCCTGACCGCTGCGCTGTTACAAAACCTAATTGAACATAATACCGTACCGGTTTGTCTTTTACATAATTAGTCTTAAACACATATAATTCGGCTTAAAGGCTTTGTTTAAAAGCTTCTACATAATGTTATTTTCAAGTTGTAAAATGCCTTTTATTGCGGATTTTATTTTTAGTGCTGAATTCGTGTATAAATCAACATTTAATGTACATTTTCTAGTAAATGAACGGTTAAGTATTGTTTTATGATTTTATTGTTTTTTATTATTATATAAGTACTATATTCTACGTGACTTTAAGCGCGGTTAGTTGTGAATTCGATTCTTACTGGAGTGAATGTTTATATTTAAAATATTTTCATATCTCCGCTCTGGTACCTAAGACAAAGGACGCCGTTGAATTTTGCCACTCAACACGCAATATTTTAATTTCTTGCGGAAAGTAGAGAACAGAGTGTCTTGACACTAGGTTCTCTCTGACTATCCCGCTATGCAGTAAAAGCGTGAAGCTGAATCTATATTTTACGAGGTAGTTTCTGTCATATTTTACGTAACATATATTTATTACATAGCTTTACTTTGAAAACACTTCAATATTATTTACACCATTAATATACATGGCATATGTTTTTATACGCGTCACGCTATGAAACCTTGTATGAAGACACTCCGTTCTCCATTTCCCGCCCGAAATTGAGACATTGCGTGTTGAGTGCAAGTCAAAGTTGAATTACTAAAGAAGTAAAATGAAAATAATTTACATATAATCGTTCCCCGAGTCTGGAACAAACCTACAACCATTGCATTTACTTTAGATTCAGTTCCTCTGGACACGATGGCATGGATGATATCATAAAAAAATATATACTATACTAAATATGGGTAGGCATATCCTATCATGCGACACTTCCAAAATTATCTAATCTCAATAAAGTACAAGCAATATAATATTTTATGTACGAGTTTGTCCGTCTCTGAGCGCTCTCTCATATATTAACACTTTTGAAATATAGCGGTTTTTATGATCTCCCATAATATGGATTGGCGATAAAATATATGAACCTTGATCTATTCGAACTTTACTACTTTGTAGAAGCTATCGCTTTAAGTTTTTGTTTCAATTTTAGTCTATATTATTGAAAGTTTACATAAATGCTGTGAGTAATATAAATTTAGGAGTATATTAGTCTTCTTTTTGTTTATAGCCATATAGTTAACTAAAAATACTTATCTTTACTTTTTCGTCTCATTTTTGTATCCATCTCATGATGTTTTCTTTTAAATTAGTGCCTAGCTCGAAATGAAATGTAAACGAAATGTGTATGTAAAGTTACAAAGTTATCATGTTAGTATCTCATAACACATTTTGTTTAATGGGAAAATATATATTTAACCAAGCTTGCACCCATAATCATCGCGCGATCGGTGATGTAATTTATTCTATGTCAAAGATTATGAGTCATATCAACTATATGCAAATATTTATACATTCAAATTCAATTCACCATCTCCGAAGAACACATCGCACTAATAAAACATTGATGCTACCACCCGTATTCATTTTAACAATCATTTAACTATTACATAAAATCTATGTTTTATAATATCTATCTATAAAGTCCTAATAAAATAATCATAAATTTCTAAAATTAAAATATTATATTAATATTTTAATATTAAAGCTTCAATGTAACAGCTCGAAGCTTTCACACAAAGAATGTTTAATAGTAAAAGTGTGGTTTCAGGGGATTACAGGCGCGCCTATATCATCGCGGAGGCCGCGTCAAATTTTCATAACGCCTCCTGGGAAATATGGCGTACGCGTTATCGATGTTTTAGTGTATCGATGATTTTAGGGAACGTACGTATGGGTACGTCTACCATATAAATGCATTTTTAATAATCTTTTTGGAAATGAGCGTTTTTAGTCCTTCCTTTGAGCAAGTTTTACATTGTATGGAGCATTTAGAGTGAATTAGGGATATTAAGATAGTGTATCCTCCGCCCTTCGGTCTTTTGAGGACTTTGCAAATTGATTGGAATCCAGCGCTCTTTATCATCAACTTTTCTAACGAGATTGGGAAACATTTACATATTTTTAAATATTATTGGAATAAAATTATCTTCATTACAGGCTACAATGGCGACGACAGTTTCAGTTAATATTTAAGTACGGCTTATACAAGTTATCTGTTTTTGTTTGAATTAAATAATTTTCCATAGTATAAAAACCTATATAACTTCTACTATAAGTCTAAAGTAATTGGGACTACTCATATGTTTCGTTCCTAGAATCATTTATATTTTGTTTACAATAAAATGAAACTATATTTCTAAAAGTATTTTATTATGAATTTTTACTGTCAAGTATGAGACATCATCACATTTCACTTTCGAGGATCGCACGTGAAGCTTTATGGGAAGTAAGGGTGGTAGTATCAATGTTTTATTAGTCCGATGATTTGTTGGGAGATGGTGAAACGAAAAGTTTGAATGTTAAACGGTTTAGATATGATTGATAGTCAAAAATAACTGAAATGTAAGCTTAGTCTCCCATTCAAATATATTTTTTAACGGTTTCATTAATCAAATTATGATAAAGCGTTCCAACCTATAATATAACAACTTATTTTGGACGGAAAATGGCCTAATAATTCAAAGGCTTTAAAACAAAACTCGTTACTTGCTTGAAACATAAAATTTAAATTTTTATTAAATTCTACCAAATAAATTAAAACGTTTAATTTATCTAAAAAAATTCAATTGATAATAAATACTTCTTTATATATATATATATTATTTGTTTCGTGAAAAAAGCAACACAAGCTTAAATTTTGAGCCATCTCGTATTCATCCCTTAACATACCCTACTATTCGTATATAAATAGCCCATACAAAACCCTCTACATTTACGGCATCATCGTGTATGCCGTCAAATTATCATAACGCACCACGTCAGGGAATACTATTATTTTGATATCGATGATATTGTGGATTTGAAATTAGATGTTGAAGGATTTCTTAATGTTCAATTCCCATTCTTTGACGTGTTATCTGCGTTTATCTACGTTTTATGGAAAATAAACACCTAAATTGATTTATAACTATCATTTTATTAAGGAAGATGTATCTCTGAAGAGCTTTTTCGTAGAGCTTTGTATTCTATATAAATTTAAAGTAGCTTGTGTTTTATTAATTTTTTTTAACTATGGTACTGACGGACGGACGGACGTTCTATGGTACAGCCTGCGGCATATTATATCCATTACATAGCACACTTCAGTATGTTACAGCATATTACAACATTTTACGGCATATTTCAGCATATTATGCACAAATACTGCGTCCAGGCAACTCAATATTACTTACAAAAACAAAAAAATTGCCAAATTAGAAGCTGTGCATAATTTTACTCTTAACTTTTTGGAAATTTCAGTATATATATTACTATTGTTATTATTATAAAAGATTATCCTGATATAACTTTTTAAATAGCTGTATGTCTTAAGCATATATTTATTCATTCTAACGCTTGAATTTACTTTCATCACACAAGCACCACTTCTCGCTCTTTTACAATTCCGTCTATTACCTGCAATTTTGTTCAATATTTAACTCTTATTAAAGTGGCACGTTTATTGGCATAAATGGCGGTAAGTAATAAAGACTTAAAACATCAATTAAGTATACACACTATTAATCACGGCTATACGATCTCGTCGGCTACTTCAAAGGATAAGATGCTAAATTATATAAGAGAATTGCTTGTTCTTGATATTATTGCTTAAAAAAAATAACATTTTTTTAAAATTATAATCAAACACTCCGTCCCGCTGCGTTCGCCGATCTTAGCGATCAGAGCGCTTGGACAGTTTTCAAGAGGCCCGGTTCGAATCACGCTGCGTTCAAATTTTTATAATTTTCTAAATATGTTATATAATAATATCTATATCTTTAAAATAATAATTTCCCTGAGTGGTAATCGAACTCACATCCATTGCGTTTACAGTCAGACGCTGCCTACTCCACCATAATGGCCTCAATGGTTATCTTTATAAAAAGAATATATACGATCTTAGCTAAGTCTACGGACGCAGATTAATCAACGGCCTCGATTAATAATTGTATATACATTTTACCTACAAAATGTACATCATTTATATATAAAATCACAGATATTTTTATATTTAAAACTGATTTATATTAAATACGTGCTAGATTGAAACGATTATTTTTAGATTTATTATTAAAAAAAAATTAAACATAATATTAGTGTTTAAAATAAGTATTCTTATTTTAATATTTATTTTCACTTTAGTCGTGATTCATTACCATCAAGACATGTAATTTAATTTAAAAACAAAAAAGAATATTACAATGCCACATATACACAAATAAAACAATTACTGTGAACTAAATCGTTTTATCCGTTTGTTCGTGTCCACTCAGGTAAGGTTTTGACCTAAATTATAGACGCACGTTTATTAAAAAAAATATTGGAATAGCGCAAATCGTGCGTTGTTAGATTGAAGGGAATTACTAAATAGCTTGAGATTAAGTATTATATTTGTGTGATATCTATACAAAAAGTGTAACTGATCGCTGTCTGTACATGGAAGATATATAAGAAAAATTATTATTACGCGCTAATATCAGAAATGGCTAAATTTAAATGCAGTTTTGACTATTGTATGTTGGTAAACTTCCGCTAACATTTAGTGTTTATTTTATTTCAATCGTTTCACAGTTACAACAATTTTAATTATATATTTAAGTAATATTTTTGATTTAAATAAGAACGCGAGCGGGCGAGTGAACTAAATAGTTAGTTATAGTCGTTTACGCAGGCGAAACCGCGAGCGAGTCGCTAGATCTAAAATATAATATTAATATAGTCCACAACGATACATGACTTGTTGAAAATTTTGTTGAATGGGTTATAATAACCCAATAAAGCCTCCAAAAATCCATTTTTAATGCCAATTATATAACTAAGAATATACTATATAGCATTGAAATTTTAAAATATTCATAAATTGTATTACTGTTTTGAGCAAATCCAACTTAGATATAAAGAACCTTTTATTTTTTTATTTAATTGAAATAAGCCTTTTCTACGTATAAAGCGTACAAACTTATAAGTCTTATCTACAAATGTCTTATTAACGTATACATGTATCTTATCACAAAACCTCGAAAGCGTTATCAAAATATTGAAATCACAGTGTAAGAATCAAGTATTTGTTATCTCTACATACAGATGAGCGAACAAGCTGCGGATTGAATAGTAGTTAATGATAAATTTAAGATAAAATGGAAATTATTAGCTGGTAATAAACTATGACTTTACATGAAAGAAACATGTATCATTGTTCTTGCTTGCTACAACATGCTGTGTTGTGTGTTGTATATAAGGTTTCATTTTATATATTTATAAAAATATAAACATATATGTATAACATATACCTACTGGGTAGAACTGGGTTATATGTACCTTTTTTGGATATCAAATAAAACCAAAATGTAAAAAAATATATTAGAAGTTAGTTTAATATAAAATAAAATAAACCATAGGGTCGGTGCGTTTTGGAATGTAGTCATCGGTTAATATGCCTCACTCTTGATATAAAATGCTCCGGCTTATAGAAGCCAGTCATTGTTTGTGTGCGTAAATTTAATCAATCATGAAATAATTTTCTGTGCATTCAATGTTCTATGTATACCTATAAATGTTTAAAAAACGAACTATTACAGTGATTGATGAAACAGTTAGTACAGTAGATTTTTCAGTTTGAAAGTGTTTCCTTTTACAATATTGATTGATTTAATATTTAATAAATGAAACAATTAAAATGAAACAAATGAAAATGAACCAAATTAATGGTTCTAAGTTCTAATAATTATAAATTGAAGGGAAGAAAAAAGTTCAGAAAAGCTGTACTTGTCCAAAGCTTAGCTTATTTCAATTATATACAGACATTTTTTTGTAATAAATGTTATATTCATTATTTTACAAAAAATCTTTTAAAAATAGTTACTTTTAAAACTTATTTAAATTGTTTCTCTTGTAAACTACAACATAAGTTGAATGGTCTAGTAAAGTAAATAAGTAAGTAAAACTGCGGTGCGGTGCGGAAGTAGCGGCCATTACGAGAACATGGCCAATTACACTGTCTATTGATCGCAAACGATTGTGACCGACTTGAGAAAGCGTTGAGGTGACAGGAAACGAGATTATACCTTAGTATGTAATAATATAAAATTAAACTTATTTGTTTGTTTCATAGATTTATATTAATATATAAATTTATTTACTTTTGTGTGTACTAAATATATACGACAAGGCAATGGGAAGTGTGTTACTGTACTTACTTTACATAAAATTGTTGTAACTACGATTATTGGGTGAAAGTTTTATGTAAAATATTTTCGTGCCTTTGGTTTGGTTAAATAAAGTGAAGCATTAAGGTTCCTTATTTAAGGTCTTTAATTTTTCTTTATTTGCACTAACCCGTATCTGTTAAGATCATGACCTTCACACTAAAAGTTGTCTGGCAGATTTCTACCAGCAATAAGACCGCCTTAGCACATTCTGTAATACTCATAAAAAAATGTGAACTGTTCCTTGTATTGGCTTTGTGTGCAATAAAGTATTTCCATCTATCTATCTATTTAAGATACCTATGTAATTAGCGGAGTTGAGAACAGAGTAACTTCTTATGACTTTATGTAATGTGAGAAACAAATCATATTTTATCATTTTTAAAGTGTTATTTACACATTTAGGATATGAAAACCAAATTTTAAAAGAATGTTCAATAATTTAAACGTAGCGGAACTCGAACCCACGTCTCTTCGACCTTTTCCGGGTTTAGATCTTGAGGCGCGGGTTTAGATCTTGCTACGATTGAATTTTTTATCAGTTTTCTAAAAATTATTTAACTTAAAAATAAAACAGTTTATTAGAAAAAACTCAAACAATCGGTCGGATTTAGTGAATACCAAAAAGTATAAAACTGAAAATTAACAGAGTATATAATTCCTACTCTAGGGATATATTTTTTAATTAGCATTGTATTCGAATTGCAAAGCAAATCGAATATTAGTTGTCGTAACGAGACATTTCAAAAAATGAGTTATTTATTGCAGACTAAGACAATTGTCTTAGTGATAAAAACGATAAGTGAACTTGGAGGTGTTATGCAAAAGGTCAACAAATCGTTTTATATCCCTGAAAAATGACGTAAATGAATATAATTATTGGAGTTTAACTTTGATTAAATAACTTATACTTTAAAATACTTATATTATATATTCAACGTAATCCTAAGTGTACGAATAGCATTTCAAATAATATTAAACTGATTTTAAATATTATTAACACGTGTAAATCCATTCAAAATGTGTTGTTAAATTAAAATAAAATGCCGCGTATTTTTTTTATTATCCAATGGATAACGATTTGCTTTAAGTTAAACAAGTGACAGACAGCGTTCACCGCAAATTCAACCGTCCCACTCAGATACGCTCCAAATGACATGCTCGTCTAGCTAAACACCTAGCTTTCTAGTTAGAAAGCTCACTTAATTTGAAGCTATAATTACAGATATTTATTTTATGAATTAACCAATAACTAACAGTTGCGCGCAATAGTTTTAACTAAAAGTGCATTCTATTCTGCGTTTGTATAAAAGTATTGAGATTTCTTTTGATATCAAACAATTCTATTACAATATTTCAATATTTGTTATTAAAGAAACTCTTTTAGGCCTGTCGTAGAACGTGACAGTATTCATTCAGACGCTGCGTACCTTTTTTTTGTGTCGCTTGGAAGTGTAATTTACACAGAGCATCCGGCAAATAAACTGCCGTACGGACGGAGGTCACTGTGGGCTCACCGGTGACTTCGATACTAACCATAAAACCCAGCAAAAACCCTATCCACCTGTATTGGACGCTGCAGGTTAACTTGCTGATGCTGCTACGCGCATCGGTGAACCTTTACCTTTGTAACCGAAGTGCTTCTCCACTTTTACATATAGTAACCTCATACTCCCTTTAACCTTGCATTCAAAATTTCTGTATCTATTTATTTTGAATATAATTGGAAAAGTAAACCCTGATAATTTGAACCCAGAACTGATATAGTACAGTACTGGTTTAGCATAAGATTCTGTTAATTAGATATACCTATATAACTGCACTCGGTCGATGTTTATTTTGTATCAAGCTAATCCACTCACACCTATGATAATGAGTATTCGAACATAATACTGTACACATCAAAATTATTAACAGAAAATGAATAAATTTTATAGTATTTATAATAGTACACCAAGATATTAGTACACCATAAAATAATAAAAATTCAAGAAATGGCGTGTCGATTCGCAAACTTAATGCTACAGAATAGACTCTTTTAGAGTTAATGGCTATATTTTGGAATCTGGCAAATAAAACATCGCAATTATGGAGCGAATGAATAATTGACGTCATTGTTTCTGTTGCAATATGAGTATTTTAGTAGTACTTAGGTAATTGGGGTAAAATGTGCTTGTTATTAAGGTTTATATGACAATAAGCGTTATAAAGTTTTTTTTGATAATATCATCAAAAATCATGTTTTTTTACCATTCATTCTATTATATTAATATAAAAATTATAGGTAACAACAATATTATAAATGTAAAATGACTACGCAGAAATGAAATATTATCTTATAATGAATACTAATGTGATTTGTATGTAACGTGCTTCTTGTATGTTGCGCTTTTTAGACAACTTTTAATTAATTGTGGCTTAGTTTTCTCGACTGGGCTAGATAAAATACGCTCCTATTCCCATTATCCAGTCTCAGTACTTATTTGTTTTTTTATTTTTATTTAATTAATGTTAACACACTACCGCCATATGTGTCGTACGGTTGGCTTAAATATTATTATTTTTATATGAGGAGTACACACAACTAAGTGAGTACCGGTTTTGTAAATAGTTGCTCTCACTTAATTAACAAAACATTTACATTAACTATACTACTTAATATAGGTATAACTAATACTAACAACTAAATATTTTTTTTACTTCTATAAGTCACATCTATCATATCTATATAGGGGCGGGACGAGCAAAGCATTACAGATATACTAGAGGATATTACCGTTTCGCATTATTTGTCATTGCACTTACCATTCAAAAAACATATCATGATTTTTGTTACATAGTGTTAAAACTTTTGAAAATTGAGCTTAAAAGTTTTTAGTGGTATAACACAAAAATATGTATTATTTTCTAATAGGAGAAGTAAATTAATATGTTAATTTATTTTCAAATATTTTCAATTAAAGATAAAACGGTATATTTTAGTAGATTTTTTGTAATATCAAATTAATACTCGATGTATTTTAAATATTTCTATTTCATTTATTTCTAATATGTATAACTTATTTAAACTTGATTTATACTTGATAAATATATTTATAAATCTTAAAAAAATCTTATTTAGTAACTCTATTTTACATAAAAATTAATATATGTATAGAATTGAGTTTTGGAATCTATTCGATATTATAATATAAAATATGAATATTGTTTAAAGTAGGTAATTTGCGAAATCACTTTAGTGACTAAGATAGGTCATCATTTCAGTATTTCCGACGCACGTATTGACTTGAGGTTTTATTAACATAATTATATGTACCTATAGGCCCTTGAAATGTTTTATAATTACCACAGATACCATGATAGTTTAGTATTTTTATATTCACATTTAATATTATATTTGCATTTCTTTTTTTTTACAAAGTAAGTATTAGTAAGTTAGTAAGTTAAGTTATTGAGTTTTATTAAATAATGATAATTTTTTTTTACGAGTTTACAAAGTTATGAAATTATAATGAAAATATCAGGAAATTTGTAACAGCATCATTTTTAAATAATAAAATAGAAAATGTTATAAAATACAAAAAATAACATCTTATAAGTAATAATATACGAAGTTATATTAGATTAAATAATTATTACTTTTATATAACACTACATTTTATTAATTATTACCAAAAAAAACGTTTTAATTTGCTGAACAACCTCCTTCCTGTATTACATCGTAACATTGGCGAAGTAATAAAAGTTGAAGAATAATTTAAAAAGCAAATTAATGAAATATAAAAAAAAAAATAAGATTAATTTAACAGAAAATTTAAACAATAAATAACTACACATATCGGCAAAACCCACAACCTTTGTGTGAAGACGGAACAAATAAAAAAGAAACTGTCAAATTATTGACACATAAATTGGCGCTAAAATGACAAAGGTATTTTTTCGTGTAACGTTCCCGACGCACGCTACCTATTGTCTCAATTATAGAGTGCACGTCCGCACTTCCTCAAAACCGGGTGGTCGCAAAAAAGACCTAATACATTTCCACACGCGTTTAACTGCAGATTTGATAGGTTTGGTTTTTTAGCCGAAATTTTTTAGCAAGAACGATGAGTTTTTATTCGTATTTTAAAGCTAATTTTTGCCTAATATATTTTACAATGCTTATGTGTTATGTATAGTATTTATACATTACATTTATTTCTGTGCCTTTCATAAATTACTGTACTGTAGGTATACAAGCAACAATATAATAAAATAAACTTTTTATTTAGTTACTAATAAAATATAGCGCCTACTGTAAATTACCAAAATATATTATTATAAATAATACCTATGTACTTTACACTTTTTAACAAAAAATGCTTTTAAACATTTTTTTAGTAGGACCTAATTTGAGACTATAAAACGTGTACAAATTCATGAGTTTAATGAATTATGATGATTATATTTTTTTGTATAACAACTAATTTAATTTATATTATTAACTTTATTTGATAATAGATTTATATTATTTAATATGAAAATGTAATTAAAAACATTCAAACATAGATTATTTTGTTCAATAATTTAAAAAAAATAAAAAAGATATTCAGCCTGTATTTGCTAAAGGCTTCCCCAATCGTCCCGAAAAGGTTTTTTCAATCCCGGATCGGCGCGACAAATTACAATGGCATAGGCGCCGTGACCGGAAAGAATCCAAAAAA
Source organism: Podotricha telesiphe (assembly GCA_038994665.1). NCBI lineage: Eukaryota > Metazoa > Arthropoda > Insecta > Lepidoptera > Nymphalidae > Podotricha > Podotricha telesiphe. The sequence goes on along the minus strand of JAOYRR010000384.1, from coordinate 231,415 downwards.
AGTTACCCCTAATGTGTCACTATAATTGCTTAACAACGCTACTTTATAGACAATCGAGTGTTTGTGGATAGACAACTATTAGAATTTACTGTTTTTAAAACAAAAGGTTTCATTTTTAAAGTTTTGAAATGAAGGAAACCTGCTTTAAATTAATATTTATATGAATTGCTGCGAATATCAATATTTTTCATAGTTCAATTTACCTCTTTTTACAAAGAATACTTATTTAATATAATAATAAATATCATGTAAAGTATATTATATATTAGTATATAATTTATGCAAAAAATGGTGTAGGAATAATTCAAGTCAAAGCATTTGAAGATGATTAATTTTTTGTCCCAAAATTGTTCCCTTTTATCTGCTAAGCAAAGATACGATTTACATACTACTTAAAAAGATTTATGGGTACAAGATAATATTTGGAGTCGTGAAGTATTTGAGTCGATATATGTTAACATAAAATGTTAGTCACCTCGTTTATACTCCTTTTATAGTTGTAAAATCCATGTTAATCCGTCTTTGATTGTAATTTTAGACTTAACTGGCTAATTAAGATGTACTTACATTTTTAAAAAGTTATAATATATTATTTATAAGTTTAACTATATGACCTTCATTTATAATTTCAATGTATATTTCACGTATGATAACAAAGTTTTAGACTTACCATTTAGTCTGTCTTTTACAACTTGGTGAGCGAAAGCAGCGGCAGCTGCTTGTCTCATGGGATCTAAGGCGACACCCCACGCACCTAAAGCGCCAAGCGCCCTATGAGCCGGAACTCTAACGACACCTGGATTACTTGGAAACCCGTAACCACCCAGACTGAGTCCAGGTCTTAACAATAAACTAGAGTTAGGATATAGTCCAGGGTTATGTGAATAGTTCAATGGTAATCCAGTCTCTTTCGCATCGTCCTTTGCACTCTCAGATTCAGTGTCTTGATCGCTCCGATCGTCACTCTCCCTGGAATTCCGACGTTTGTCAATGTCCTCGAACTGTTTACCTAACAACCTGGATATGCTGAACGGCAAGTTAACTCGGGGTTGAGTATTAGTCATATGTTCATTGGGAGAATCCCTATATCTATCGTTAAAACTATGCTCAGAATCGCGGTCTTCGGAAGCTATGCTCCTCTCATATGGACCTGATAACCTACTGTCGGAGTCCACATTAATCTCCTCTTGATCGTCATCAGAATGTACTGACGACATTTTGTCCTTAAACACTGGCACTCTAGCACTGAAAAATGGGCATATTAAAAAAAGGAGCACTTATTAATATAATCTGTGTAACGACAAAGTTCCCGCGTTAAGTCCGCACACGACAGAATCAACAGACAATATAGAAGACGAGCCAATCAGCCCCCTCCGACGTGATAGTTTGACCGCACAAACGCCTCAACTATGTTGAGTGGAACACTTTCCGACAAAAGCTTAATACGATTTCCAAACATAAAAACTCGTTTGGACTCACTAACTTTAACAGAATGGGTGCTCCGTCTCTTTCTCCCATCGTCCTGCTTCAACGCTTCCCCCATAATATTAATTCACATTGCAATTTCCACCTTATCGCTATCAAATTAGAATACAAAGTCATATATTAAATACCTATAGTAACTGTTCAGTTCCCAAATTTGAAACGACGTAGACACATAAAGGTTCTACCACGAGAGCGAGACGTCCATATTTTCTGCACCGTTTTCCTTATATATCTGACAAAGATAGGTATAGTTTTGTGAAGGGGCGGTACACATAATATTGTAGCGTTTAAATTCAGTTATGGACTGACAAATGGTGTACATATTAAGGGGGGCAATGTTAGGAACTATTTTTGAATCTTTTAAGACAGTTAAATTATTTACGTTCGGTCGACCGAACTCCATAGACAATGCACTTTATAATAAAATACCCGGTCATAGATAAGTATAATGCATGGTTGAAGATACCTTGTTTATTGTATTGGCTCGGACAGCTCGAGTGGTAAAGGGTGTTATGGATTGGATGATAAACAACAATGGTATTGCTTTTACAATAATTGTTACGTGAATTTGAATTGCAAATGAATTATTCATAAATTCACGTAGAATTTTAGTTTAATTCACTTAAAGCAAATGAAAATTGTTTTATTACGTACAGAAATTATAGAGCTTGAAAGAGTCTTGTGTGGGGTTATATAGATGCAAGTATTTTTTCTAGTGACAAGAGAAAGCACGGCTTTGAGTTTCGTTATTCAATACGCAATGGTCTAGGATTCGGGCGGAAAAGGAGAATGGAGTGCGTAGGTTCTCTCTGTAAAAGAAGTATTATTTATTTAATTGTGTTAGACGCCTATATATATATATATATATATATATATATATTTATAGAATTAATTCTTTTTCGACACAATTTCGTCACAATATATTATTATATTAAATATTTTGTGATAAATTAAAATATTTTCACGCTTACCTACGTTCCAAATAAAAATCAATAAGCATCTAAGCCTTTTTTTCACATATATCCTACATTTTGATGGTAAAAAAAAAATCACTACGCCATTGAGTGCTCTGAGTGTATTTGCACTTGTAGTAGAGCCTCTTTGAGTACTCTCGAGTTTGTGTACATTAGTACTGATCTAATAAAAAAATATATAAATTACAATATATTAATAACATTAAATAAAAAAAGATATTAAGTGCAATTTAACACCGAAATATACATAAACTAGTTTCTAAAAAAAAATTAAGTACATTTTGCCTATGTGAACTTATACGTCACTTTTATCCACTTAGATACGCGATATTATTATATCTTAAGCATGTAGAATACATAATAACTAATAAATCGATCAATGTTATACTTTACTTTGTATTTTCAAAACAGAATATTTTGCTATAGGTACGCCACGATTATGTTAAAAATATGTTTTTTGTGTATTACATGTAAAATTTTAAAATCTAATATAATGAATACATTACCTAGTCAGATAACAAAAACGCATAGGTATATATAAAACTTTAACAGACAGACAATTTTAAATTGATATTGTTTGTCAGTTCATTCTTACACAGGCACAAAGTTACATATGAATGTGTAATATTTGTATATATTTAATAAGCCTATTAGACCCTGCGATGCATAAAATACACTTGCTTCAGCAAAGTGAATGTCACTCTATACAAAACACTATGTCAAGCACATGGTAGTGCCTGGTAATGCCTGCCTGCTAGTTGTCTTACATTTATTTTATTAATTTAATTTATTTTCATATTATAAAAAGATAGCTTTCTGCATTTCCCCCCATATAAGCATACGTACGTAAGCTAGATTTCACACTTCATCTGCATAATTTTCGAATAAAGTGGTCAAAGATTTTCCTTTCACTTATTTATGTAATGATTAATGGAAGATGGGATTAAGAGGAAATAGTTAGGAAACGTAAATACCATTTGAAAATAAGATAGTAATAATCATTTATAATGCAAAACAAAAAATATAGTAATAAGTTTCAGTTAAAACAATATATAAAAAGTGTCATTAAGATACAAGTCATAAATTTTTTTATAACACCAACTTCCATCTGATTGCTGGCTGGATACAAAACAAAGGAGCGCTTCGTCAATCAATCAACCATATACATAAGTACATACTGCTATATGTTCTGCTGTGTATGCTTATATTCTTGTCTATTTTTCTAAAAACATATGTTCCTTGTTCCATTTAATTTTTTTGTTTATTAGGTAGTTATATCATTTTTTTTTTCAAGATTCATACCAAATACTAAAAATATATCTTTTAAGAAAATTAACATCTGGTCTTTTATAACTCAGGATTATAAAAGTAGATTCATCTGTATAATTTACGTACAAAACTTATTAGTTATTCGGTTCTCTCCGTCTCTCCTCAGCAGAAATGCCTTCCGGACCGGTGGTAAGTTATTGTTCATTCGACGATTCAAAAGTCCTTGCAAAAGTCTATTTAAATAAAAGACATATTGAATTTTAAAATTTTAGTAAAATGTTTAAACATGGGGATATAGCTTATATTATTTAAATTTTTTAAACTCGTCACGGTGCAATGTGATAGTCGTGTGTTCGATTCCCACCCCGGGAATTATTATGTTAAAATTATTCTTTCGAACAAAAATAGTAAATCACATAAACATTATCGGTCTTTTTCGTTATCTTATATTATGTAAACCAGTCTTGATCTTATTTAATTTAGACCAAATACTTCGAGACATATAGTTTATATTTTGCGCCAACTAGCGATGAGTAGCAAAAGCTTTTAACTACGCCATCTGTTGGTGTTTTACATATTTTTCTACGTTGAGTGTTATTAATCCTTTCTTGTTTTCTAGAAATAGTATAGATTGTTGTGGTTAAAATTATTTAAGTTTTCACTGCCGTCTTATATGAAATATATAAGTAATCTAATCTTTTTATTTACTTTTTTTGCCAAAGTCCACTTGAATTAATTTTGTTGTACTTATAGACACGCTGAGATTGTAAACCTGTGAGATTGTAATTGGTTGTGGATTCGATTCCCACTCGGAAGAATGATCATAATTTAATTATTGTCATTTCTCCGCTCTGGCGAATAAAACAAAGCGTGGCGTTGAGTTCGCCAATCAACACGCAATATCTCGAATTCGGGCGGAAAGTGGAGAACGTAATGTCTTGACAATAGGTTCTCTCGGAGCACCCTGCTATGTGGAAAAAAAACTAAAAAAAAATATTCTTTTAAACTTTTTAAGGTGTTAATCACACACTTAAAAACCAATTAAAAAACCGTTTTTAGAAAATGTATAAAATTTTCCCGCGAGACGAGGGTTCTAATCCCGCTGCGTTCAAAATTTAATAATAATATACGCTTTCTAAAATTGTTTCTTTTTTTTTAATATTCTCTTTAGTAAATCTATTTCAAGTTGAAATTACTTAATTTTGTTAGACGTGTACCTATGTAATAATGTGTTGTCATGCGTGAAATGAATTCACCCAGTACTTAAACTTGTTGAACGTATAATATTTTCTATGAGAAATGACAAAAATAAATATTTTTGTTATAATTATTTTATTTTTCATATACGAGATAGGTAAGCTTGCATAAAATGTTATAAGTATAAGTAACGTATAAAACCATTTTAGTTTCTATCATTCATTGATCCACGCTTTAATAGAGCACACTTAGTGTCAAGACACTCCGTTTCCGCTTTCCGCTTCTGAATTCGAGATATGTTGACGTATTAAATAGCAGAACTCAAAAACGTGCTTTCTCTTAACTGTGCAATAAAATGAGTGGGGTTCGAACCAGAAACCATCCCGTTCAAACGGACATGTATCAAATACTTTTACATTTCTTTTATTATTTAATAAAAAATAGAGTAATTGAAAAGGAAAATATCTTTCATTATACTTTGAAAAAGAAGAGCATTAAATATTTTTTTTATATTTTATATTTTAGATTGCATTCAAAACATATCTATGAAAGCAAACATTCATTTATTAATAAATCAAACTAGGAGAATATTAAGAGGTATTGAAGTCGGTGAGACAAGGCCTTATATAGTAAGAAAATTTATTATATTTATTTAAAATAGAGTTCCAAATTATCAAGCATCTTAACAATTTGCCGGATATGCATATGAAGATACGCCATTTTACTCTTCACGTCTGATCAGCTAATGCTAAGTGGTGGGAAAGAACACCGGACTTTGCTTAACTAGATTGGCTAATCGTCTACATAAATGATAAATACTTTATTAACGATGCCATTTGAACCTTTATACCTCATAATAAATATAATGCCTTTAGATGCCTTTAGATGCCCTTAAAATAAAAATCATTTTACTCAAATTTCCGTTAATTTAGATTTAACTAAAAACTGATTAAAAGCCTACTATGAGGATTTCCCAGACTTTAGTTCTAAGAGGCTGATATGTATGTGAAACAAAGATGGAACTATCTTGACACTGAATTCTCTATCCTTTCTTTGCCAAATGTGAGAGATGCACAAGGCTTAATAATAAAAAAAGTTATATTTTAAAAACTGTCACACTGCACCACATCTATACTTGTGGGTTCGATTTCCAGTCGGGGCAATAATTATTATTAAATTTTGATTTCACCCTCTCTGGTGACAAGACAAAGCGCGGTGTTAAGTTCACCCACTTAACACGCAATGTCTTAGATTCGGGCGGAAAGCGGAGACTAGAGTATCTTGACGGTGTCACTGCTTACCTTAAAAGAATAAAATTAAAACTTGAAGCTGAATAAATTAGATATTTAAAATTACCAGGTGTATCTCCGTCCCACACAAAATGCAGTTTTAAAGGAACCTAATTGGTTGTGCGGAGGCGTTATAATACATCCGCAGTACATTCTGACATCCGCAGCTTGCATTGAAGATGTGCAACTATTTTATATAATCTCAGGAACACATAGGTATCAATTGCTTTTTTATTTTTTTAAAGACTAGTAGTTGCGGCGCTGTCTGGTATATGAATTAGTTTCATTCCCGCCCTAAGTTCCACGACAGTGTCTCCAAGAGTGGAAAACAGAGTGTGTTAACACTAAGTTTTTATGTTCACCCTGCTATGGAAGAAAAGGCGTGAAGCTGCGAAAAAATAAGTAACGATACTACACTGTTTTATATTTAATTTATATTAAATACAAAAATTTGTAGTTTCATCGAAGACTTTGTGGAACTATGAAATTGACGCTATAGTGGTGTATATGCTCAATATTTGGTTTGGCTGGTTGGTATGGTTGTGGATTCGATCCCGAATTGGGGGACCGTTTCCTTTTTCATTTTTCTGGTCTAATATAATAAAGCAGATCATATGCACGTCCATTCGGAAGTTTCTTAATTGCATTAGCTTCTTTAAATAAAAAAATTGTATCTAACCCTATATTGCAATTTTATTTTTGTAATGAAAAACAATAATTAAACAGGTGGCTACCTAGAGAAACTGAAAGTAATTGCATCAGGAATGGGGCAAAGAAAGCTATTTGGAAATGTGTGCCTAAAGGTATAAATATATTTCACTTTATATCATTGTATTTTGTAAGTATTCAAGCTAGCGCGTTTGTTTGTTTAATTTTTGTCTTATGTATAACTTTGCAAGTTTAAAAACTTGCATGCTTTGGCAACTAGCACTTGCCATTATACCATTGCATTTTGCGTGCATGTGTCTGTATATTTCCATAATTACATTTAAACCATTGGTAATCCTGCATACTACCTACTAGTAAGAGTACCAAGATTCCTTCTTGAATCTTTTTGTGCGGTTGATTGAGTCGAGTATACTTTTTCTTTTACGATAATTTTCGTAGAGGGAGTTATAGAGCTAAACAATTTTAAAGTCGACTGCGCTGAATGAATAAATGAATGTAAATAACTAAAAAAATGGACAAAAATATGGCGTTATGATTATTTACCGGCTTAAACATGACAAACTTATCAGCGACGAAATATTTTTTTTTATACGGGAAAGGTGTACGAGATAATTCCCTTCATGGAGAATGTTTACACGATATTGACTTATTATGGATTTGAACCTGCCCAATTATAGCCAGGTTATCTGGCTACCTGTTCGCATAACTGCAAGATTTAGTTAATAGCTCTTAAATTGCGAACGAAACGATCATCTTGAAACTGGGGTGTAGAAGATGATGCTAGTATAAGTTTTTGATCGTACCTGCAAATATTTTAAAAATACAATATGTCTGAAGAATTCAACGACTAGCTCTTATGAATTAATCAGTTTCAAAATAACTAATTATGAGACCAATCGTATAAAAATATAAAAATTTAACAAATATTAGTAAAGTTATCTTTATATATTATTTAATCGAATCTTTTATTAAATATGAACGAAGGAAACGAACGTTCAAATTCCTAGATATATTCAACTAAAGTTATGTAATTTAATCAGCATTCACCTTTCATAGGGTTACAGTTAGAGTTGATATATGCACTCGTTTTCTATGATGAAACGTGTTCTGCCATACATGAGATGCAAAATGGACCCAACACCACCCATGGATTATCTCGTACATTTTCTACAGGATCATTGCCCCACATGTACATTGTATTGCTTGTAGGATATCAAAACCTATGAAATATTAATACAAGCATGTGACATGCAAATCAGAAAACACACCTTACCACCAATATGCCAGCCATTGCCATTGATTACCTAGAGCAAAAGTATTATGGCCTTAAAATCAACCTTACCTTAATAGGTTCATTGTTTTTTACGATTATTACACATTTTGAAATGAAACTATTTTAACCGGATTAATCGCGACAAATGCCACCTCAGTCTACCTGTGACTACGGACTACTGTAAAGTGTTCGAAACGTCGGGTTCTAAAATGTATTTTCGAATACCAAAATTATACGCGATTAATACGGTTAAAATAGTTTAATTTCAAAACCTTACCTTAGTTCGCAATCACAAAATATTGTTTTTCTTTCACAAAATAAAATTGGCTGCTCACCCCACCCTTAACTTGTGCCGATGCTGCAATTAATTGTATAGGATCATTTTACCTCGAAGGATCCTCTCGTACACCTTTCCCCTACCTATTTGACTTTTTCAGAATTGCACAGAACTACTAAAATTTATTTTCAAAATGTCGTGAAGGTTATGTCCGTAAAGGAATAAAATGATAGACTCAACTTAATTAAACCGCAGAAAAAGATTCAAGATGTCATTAAATATTAATGAATAACTATTGTGCAAATGGGCACTCCGTACTATACATATAAAAATGTTATATTTATTTTTCAAGACTATGCATTTGATGGAAAATCCTTTGACAACATACGCTGGATGGAAAACGATTTAGCAGTAGTCAAAGTTGAAAGTAACTTCGATTTCACCCGGCGCGTTCGTGGTTGTGATTTCAAGCCCAGTATAATAGCTTACAACGATCAATCTGAGGCTTTAGAATCTTCTGGAACAATTGCTTCTATTGCTGGATGGGGCTCTATAGACAGCTTTGATACCGTAAGTTGTCATACACACTATTCAAACCGATAGGTATATTGGTAAGGGTGATAGGGGGATACTTCGATTGACCTTCGTCAAAACAGTATCGATCACACTTGAAGAAGGTCACGTCAAAAGCATGAAGAGCCCCGGAGGGAGGAGAGTGTATATGGAGAGGCTGATACAGGGACAATAGCGTTTGGCGCTCCGATTTCTCAGAAGTAGATTTAAACGAAGTATATTTAATAAGTTAGGATTTGTATTTATTATCATGTACATTAGTACATAATAACTTAATATATTAATACAGGTCTATATAGCTAAAAGAGCTATTTAATTTCTAGCCGGCTATTCTCAGCAAAACTGGCTGTGGGAGCCGGTGCAGTGGTAGCTTGTTGTAGGACAATACCGATATTTTAATATTCATTGACGATTCCAAAATGGACCTGCGATGGCCCATTTGAATAATATGATTTGATTTTAATTTCAATGCCATATCAACTAAAATTCTCTATATCTTTACCAACACTTAACAATGCTGCATACCATATGAATTTTTCAGTAGAGTAGAAATTTAGGGATATAGAATTTGACTTTTGATTGCATAGACAACTTTCTCATTAGAGATTAATATAATCGGGCGGAAATTGGAAAACGGAGCGTCTCAATACTACTTCTATCTAACTAACCTGCTATGTTAAAAATCAGAAGATGAATTTTCATAAATATACAATAATACAATTCTAGGCGTACGGAAGATCTGCAAATTCTCCTATCCTTCTAGAAACAGATGTATTATTAATATCTAAGAATAAGTGTAAGAAACATTGGCCGGAGCGCTACCACTATATCATCGATCGAAACATGATATGCGCTAAGGACGACGTTTATAGTGACGGAACTATGTGTATGGTGAATATATTTAAGAACTGTTGAAATTATAAGTTATTCTTAAATCTGTGTTCTATTCTTTAAAACTAGCAGTAGAATTGGCGTTCTTTTTTTATGTTGTTAAATTAACATATGTAATATGTAATTTAAAATTATGTTTTATTTATTTAAATTATTTAATTTAAAAAAGAACAAACGAGTAATATTTTGAAATGAAACTATTTTAACCGGATTAATCGCGTATAATTTTGGTTTTCGAAAATACATTTTAGAAACTGACGTTTCGAACACTTTACAGTAGTCCGTGGTCACAGGTACAGGTCACAGGTTTTGGGTTCGATCCCCACTCAGAGAAATGTGTAATGGTAATATTTAAATAAAATGTAATATTTAAATATAAGATTATAATTACGTTAGACAAGGAAAAGCGTTCAGTTACAATTTTCTCTTTGGCTGCGCTGCTGTGCCTTAAAATGACGTGAAACTGTAAATTATTATAATATAAAAAAGTGTATTTTTATATAACTTAATATCTATTGAATTCTGTTTTCGAATTATTCAAAAGCTCCTTACAATTAATTTCAATTAAAAGCTTTTTGATATTAATATTAGTCACGTGTAAAAAGCTAACAATCAAGTATATCATTCATATAAGAATACAAATAGTATTATATTATTTTTCATAAATAACAAGGAAGGAGAATTAAACTGTAAAGAGCTAGTGCATTCAGATGAAGAGGAACAAAAAGCTCGTAGATTCCGTAAACAAGTTCCCATACAAGTACATTCAGCGAGTCATTATAATGAAACGCGCAGATCTAAACAAATATATGGTGGATTTTGTGAAGTAAGTATATTTAAATATCTATTTAATATAGTTAAAAGATATTTCTACTCTTTGAGTGTAAATTATTGTAAGTAGTGTAATTGTACTAGCAAATTTAACTTCATATTCGACTAGTTACTATTAGCTAAGCTAACTAACCGCTACTTTAAACTAAGTTTTAAAAAAATGCTTGAAATGAAATCTCTTAGAAATTAAATATAGTGTTTAAATTATGTATGTTTATTTTATTTATAATATTTATTACTATATTATGTGGCTGACGCTCAGTCGGTGGCATGATTCATATTTAATTTATTTCCATTTCTGCCTTCCGTTAAGGCCGTTGCGCCACTCAACACCCTCTATCTGGAATTCGCAGTGTCTTGATACTAGGTGTTCTCTGCCTGATATGTGAAAAAAGGTTGAACCTGTTACAAAACCAAAAAAATACTATATATTACTATTTTAAAGTGTTAATCACACAATTAGGAAATTGAAAACCATACTTTTAGAAAACGTATAAAAATGTATATATTACTAAATACACTTCCTGACGCTATTGTGGTATAATTAACTGTACACTGCACTCGAACTGTCTTATATGTAGTCAAAAAATATTCATATTGGAGAAACAGTTCCCCCTATCTTGATAGATAAAACGGGGCGTTGGAGAAAATATAGGAAAGAGAGTGTCTTAATATTCTATCTGATCACTTTTGGAATTGAAGAACATTTATAGAAAACGTATAATTTTTTTAACGCAGCGGGGTATGAACCCGCGCTTTTTGGAAGCCGTCCAAGCACTGTTTCCACGAGGGACGAGTTTGAATCCTGCCACGTTAAAATTTTATATGTTATGTATATAAAATTTTTTTTTTTCTATATGTATATATTAACTCCTAGAACGACCACGGCGGCCCTTTGATGGCTGGTCAAGGAAAAAATGCAATCGTAATAGGCGTGATATCAGCTTGTATGACGACTGAAGTTACTCAAAAATGTTACGGGCCCTTCCTGTATACCAGCGTCTGGAAAAACCGAAATGTTATCAATTGCGCGATTAACAAGGATAAAGAGTATGATTTTTTTATTATATTCTTATTTGAAGGTTGGTGAAATGAAAGTTTTGTTTTTATTGGAATGTTCAGACAGACATTTAAACACAGTGGGATTCGAAACTCTGCGTTCAAATTTTTGTACGTTTTCAATTTTTTTTTATTAATGTCCTAAATGTGTGAATAATACATTAAAATGTTAAAATACGACATAATTCATTAAATGAGGCCATCGTGGCGCAGTGGGGCAGTGTCTGAAAATAATAGTGATTGATTTTGTCTTTAATTTTTAGTCGGAAGTGTTATCATAATTTAATTATTTTCTGTTCCCCGCTCTAATGAATGAGATAAAGCGCCGCGATGATTTTCGAATACGGATGGAAAATGGAGAACGGAGTGACTTGACACTAGGTTCTCTCTGACTGGTCTGCCAAATGCGTCTCACTATTAAAGCGTAAAGCTGAAAAACAATAAATTATTAAAAACATTTTTTAGAAAACTTATAAATATTTGAACGCTGGGCTCCAACCCGTGGGCGCCTCTTGGAAACCGTCCAAGCGTTCTGACCGCTAAGCCATGCTTTCGAATCCCGCTGCGTTCAAATTTTTATTCGTTTTCTAAAAAATGTTTTTTAATTTTCTAAGTGTGTGAATAACACTTTAAAAATGTCAAAGACTAGACTAGACTAGATAACTAATTTTTATCACCGTAAAGTTTATTGTTCATAGAAACTTTTCTTATTTTTTATATATGTATATGATATTATGTATTTAGTTACAAATGTACTATTCTATAAAAGGGCAACATGCAGAAGATTGTTGCAATCTGGAAAGAAGACGCTGCTTGAAACACATTACGATTGGCCTGTTGGGTAAGGACTACTCCTATAATAATCGATTTTATAATTATTGCATTGGTAGTTTATATTAGGTTTATAGGACCTGTTGCCGCGAAAAATACACGCTGCCTGGCAACGTGTGTTTTACTTTATACAAAAATGGATATAAAATACTAAGTAGCGTGGGTAATATTTAATGTATTAGTATTAAATACGCCTCAGTCCGCATAATTTTCGTAAAACGACATTTGTCCTTTGCTAACAATTGTGTTTATATTTATATTTACAGTTTGATGCCATCTAGGTGCAGTGCAGCAGTATCTAACACATTGGCTACGGGTTCAATCTCAACTCAGTGGAACAATTTTAAATTATTTAGATTTCCGCATTTTGGCAAGACAAAAGGCCTCTCAAAATACAATGTCTCCAAATTAAGTAAAACGTAGTGAACGGAATGCCTTAACACTAAGTTCTCTATCTCTCTTTATTCTGCTATATACAGGAGATGATTATACAAAACAAAATGTTTTTTTTGTGTCACGCAAAGAAGAACCAAGTATGAAGCCGTGTGAAGCCGCCAGACGGTCCATAGTATTATATAAAAATGTACACCTATGTACATTAATTGCAGGGACAAAAAGGACAATCCACAACCATCTCAGTATCAATTCTTACCTAGAAGTAAAGTAGATGCAAGGAATAAAAGAATATAAATGGAAAATAATTGAAGAAAATATATTATTTTTATATTATCAATTTGTTTTATTTATTTATGATCCTCTAGATCACGCTAAACGAATATGCCGTGGTTGTGAATATAAATCGTAAACCGATGAACATTTTTTAAAATTAGATATATCGGCGCAAAGCTTTTAGTATTAATTATAATTTATACTTAGTTTAGTGCAATCTATTATATTTACAAAGGACTATCTATGGCGTAACACTGATTACGCGCGGTATGTTCTTGTCTGGCCATTGGTGGGACCAAGTAGTGATGGGAGTGTTGTTGGTTTGAGAGAAGAGAGGGGGGCGTTGAGAGTGGCTCGGTGGTTTCCCGGTTGAGCAGTAAGCTTTGGGCGCGCTATTCGTTACCAGTCGGGATACCTTGTAGAGAGACCTGGACAGTGGAGGTGAGTGCTATTTATTTATTTAAGGTCAACCAGCAGTTTTACATTATAGTAACATAAAATACAAACATTGTTTACTCAAGTGAAATTTTTGTATTTATATTAGATAACCACATGCAAAGAATGTTGATGCATTTTACAAGGTCACAAGTCCCAGGCACTGCCTCAGAGTTCATCTCCCTGACAACGCGATGGCGCAATGTTAAGTGTCAATCGCGTAGTGGCGGATGTGTGTAAGTACTATTGCCTACGTCCGACAAACCGATATATCTATAATTTCATATCCACAACTATAAAGGGCGACGACAGGTAGTTCGACCATCAGTGACAATTGTATACATGTATAAGTAAATAATAGTTTTTTTTAACATTTTTTAAAGTGTTATTCCCACACTAAGAAAATTGAAAAAGACATATTTAAAAAACGTATAAAAATTTGAACGCAGCGGGATTTGAACCCGCGCCTCTTGAAAACCGTTCAAGCGCTCTGACCGCTAAGCCATGCGTTCGTTTGGCAAGAGAGAATACTATTTATTAAATATATATTTTTTTAACATTTTTTAAAGTGTTATTCCCACTCTAAGGAAATTGAAAATTCATATTACGTACGTAGCTGGATGTAGAACGCATGGCTTAGCGGTCAGAGCGCTTGAACGGTTTTCAAGAGGCGCGGGTTCAAATCCCGCTGCGTTCAAATTCTTATACGTTTTCTAAATATGTCTTTTTTAAATAATAGTTTATAATATTATTTAATATTATTTTGTATATGTAAGCATTTAAATTCAACTTGCGTGTAATAAACTAATAGAAAGTGGAAAGAAGTTATAATATTTTTAATTGATAAAAATGACTGTAACATTGCGTAGTAGATGTATAGCAAGTAATCAACTTTCTAAGCAACCATGACTGTATAAAATTACAGTGGTACAAAATTATACTTTTTACAATTATGAAGTTATGTGTATATAAAGTAATAAGACTAGAGTGCATGTTAATATGTACATCAATACTTTTATGTATAATTGGTACGATTTTAATACTATTTTAAAGTTTATAATGATTTTTCAAAAGTGAGAATTATTAATATAATTAAACAACTAAAAAGAGGGAGGTTCTTAATTCAACACATATATATATTTTTTTATGTTACACCACGCATAGCTTAGAATACTGTCTGTACAGAGTAGACTAATTTTGATTATTTTTTTTAATGCATAGTATTAGGATAGCTATACTGTAAGTTGGCCTCACAAAAGTTTTGAACAAAAATTCTATGTCTAAGGGAAGAAAAATAAAGGATGACTGCTTATTCAATTACTGACTACACTGAGTTAAAACCGACGAGGATTGATTTGTTTGTTAAAAGCTAATTATTTTAAATTTATATAAGATAATTATTTTAGGTTTAACATACGTTTACGCATCTCCTTATTATTAATACAACACTACTTTTATTCAATTTAGAGATATTGCTAAGTTTATGCTAGAACTCAAACAGAAAAAAAAATAGTTTTAACAATTTAATATCTGCTGGGGAAATTCTCATGAATCTGTAATCTTGTGGAAACGTTTTGAAGTTCTATACAAGAATTTGCAAATTCTACAAACACATTAATTAAATTTCTAATATTACAGGTTTGAAGCCGATAAATGCAAAAAGTTTGCCGTTGGACGTAAAAAGCATTCTAGCAAAAACGAATGTAACTCAAGTTACGGGAATTTTAAATAATTCTAGGAGAATCATTAATGGTGAAGAATCTGGCAGTACCAGACCTTACATGGTATTATATAATAATATTATAGTGTATTATATACATATTACATAAACAAATTTATATATCGTGAAGGAATTTTTTACATTTTAAATCCCCCTTTTTTAACTTCTCGCTTCTAAGTGACTATGAGTGTAGTAAGTAGAACTTAGCATCAGGACACTCGGCTCTCCGCTTTCCGTCCAAATTAGAGAGATTAGAGAGCAGAAGTATACGCCGCGCTTTGTCTTACTGGAGCAGGGAGATGAAAATCATTTTTATATAATAATTCCACCGAGTGGATCGAACCACAACCGTCTCGTCTACAGTCAGACGACGTATACGATGTAAATAAATTTGGACACTTCATGGCTTTTTAAACAAGAATAATAACAAAAGTAACCAAAGGATAAGTAGCCATGTCTTCCTGACAACCTTTATAGTAAAAGAAAACCGTTATATTTTATATAGATAGGTGAAAGTAATAAATTAATAAAACATATAAAAAACGTTTTTCAAATTTCATTAGGTATATTTAAAACTGCCTACGAATAACCCGAAATATTCGAACTATCGCCGATGGCTCTGCGGCGGTGTCATAGTACACGAGCAATACATATTGAC
The DNA here is from genome assembly GCA_038994665.1 of Podotricha telesiphe. NCBI lineage: Eukaryota > Metazoa > Arthropoda > Insecta > Lepidoptera > Nymphalidae > Podotricha > Podotricha telesiphe. The sequence continues at coordinate 215,315 of JAOYRR010000384.1, read as the reverse complement.
ATCTGCCGCTTGCATAGAAGACGCAAAACATTTCTTTGTCGTCTCTGGTACTCACAGGTATGTAGTTGCTAAATATTTATGATACCGTATATGACCCCTGTTGAGGTTCACACTGGTTAATATTGTTTTTTGCACTTTAACTTTTAGACATAATGAAGAAGACGACCGTTTTAATAATGCTTGTATTAAAAACGGAGCCAGAAAAGCTGTTTGGAAGTGTATTCCTAGGAGTAAGTTACGTGAAAGATATCATTAATAGAACTTTATTTTTAAATAGTAAATTTAACTTCGAAATTCTATTCATTTTTCCATAAATGCACTAGTATGCTCCAATCTTCTATACATATAATATAAATGTATTTGATCGCTGTCTGTACATGGAAGATATGTAAAAAATATATACTGATCACTTATCAATATCATAAGATCCTAAAAGAATGATTTTTAATTTTCATTTCTGTTTCCATGTTTGTCTGTGCGTTTGTGCACACTAATCTCCTAAACAGCTTAACTGATTTAAATATGATTTTGACTATAGTATTTTGAAAAACTTCCCATAAGATTTAGTGTTTATTTAGTTTTAACGGGCTCATATATATAAAAAAGTTACAACGGTAACTTCATAAACGGTATCCATGGTAAATGCACCCAGAGTCATTATGTCACTAATTTTTATTATTACTGTAATAAAATTTTTATTAATAAATTTTCCATACAATTTAGACTATGTATTCGATGGCCACGAGAACGACAATATAAGATGGATGAACAATGATATAGCCATTGTGAAAGTCGAAGAAGACTTTGATTTCAACAGACGTATACGAGGCTGTGACTTTGTGCCGAAACCAATTTGTTATAATAATCGAACTGCTAGATATGAAAATCCCGGAAATACCGGCATTATAGCTGGATGGGGAAGCACGGATAAATATAATGATGTACGTTTTTATTTACTTTTTATAGTGTAATAGAATGTGCTTGACTCATCTTTATGGTCGTGGGTTCGGATCCCATTCGAGGGTATATTTAAATTATATTCTTTCGCTCTGTTTAGGCAAAGTAAAGCGTTACGTTGCGTTTTTTTACTCTACTAACCTTTAATAGGCGAAAAGTGGAACACATTACCCATGAAACTAGAATAAAATATGAGAAAATTAAAATAATCTAATATATATAAGTGCGTGGAAACGAGGATTCGAATTACTGAGCAAAAGGACTTTCATTTAAATTTCTTTCAATACCAAATCTATACCAATAGTTGTGTCGCCATTTTGATTTAATACGTCATCTAAATCTAATTCTAAATAAAAAATATTATTCAGTGGATAAACCGTAGAAGTCTTTCCACACAAGAGTTACTAGAAACATCCGTGGAGATAATATCTAAAGAAAATTGCAAGCGCCGCTGGGGCCTGCGATATCATAATATTATTGATAATTATATGATTTGTACGAGGGACACGGTTCCTGAACTGAGCGAAGCATGTCATGTATGTAGCTTGTTTTACTTAAAGTTTTACTAACACACTTTAATTTCCCGTGCAAGTGCTCTGACCGCTAAGCCATGCGCTCTACATTATCGCTATCGTTGTTAGCATCTCTATAGAGACATTTTAACAAATTTCTGTTTCATAAAACCCTCGCCGGGTTCGAGTCCCGTAACGTTCAACATTTTTTTACGCTTTATAAAAATGATTTTCAATTTTTAAGTGTTATATGTTTATAAATAACACTTGTAATAATCAAAAACATTTAACAAATAGCAATTAACTTGCCATACATAGGTTTCTTAGAAATTAATAAAAATTATGATGACTTTATGGTAGCAGTTAGAACCGTAGTGGAATTTAGGATAGGGCAGCGGTAGGCACACCTAGGGCGAAAGTACAAGCTTTGATTGATCTAAGCTTTTGAGATGTTTTCTAAATCATTAGTATTTCAAGGATATGCCGTAGTTTAGCCATTATATAAGGTATATAATGGCTAAACTATGGGCCTAAGTGCAATTTGAAAAGGTCTTATTGTAAACGCGATGGTTGTGGATGCGTTCTCCGTTCGGGAAAATGATTTATCCAATATTTTTAAAGTATACGGAAATTACACGTCATTGGAATTTAAATATAGGCTTAATTTTGTAAACAAAAGTTATAACAGATTTCTTTGTCAGAAAAGGATTTATCAGATATTATAATATTATAAGTATTAGCTATAGTATTGTTACAATGATACCTACCTTATTGAAAATGAAAAACTAATATACACAGTACAATTTGTTGAATGTATGTACAAGTTTACATTGCAAGTTTACTACTGGCTGTAGAAACCTGAAAATTATCCTGATAGTTCGATTGAGCGTAAAAACTTTTCGAAATTCCTACGGTATAAACGAGACACATCTCATTTTACAGTCTATGCAAATGAAATTGCGGGCTACAATTTTTTCGCTTATATATCACTGACTGTTTTTTCTTTAAACGTCATGCATCCCGTATGAGACAATGAGAACAAAATTACTGATTATTATATGGTCAACTTTTTACTTTAATAGGGACTACTATGTATTATCTAACTTTACATAAAAATATTAATATTTCAACTGAATTTGAACTCTTAACGTCCGTCTGACTAAAATCGCAATTGGTTGTGGGTTTTATATCCATAAGGTGGAATGATCATCTATTTTAGCTTCACGCTTTTTCCCGCATAGCAGAGTAGTCAAAGAGAAACTAGTGTACTCAAGACACTTCGATCTAGACTTTTCGCCCGAAATCGAGACATAGCATGTTGACTGGCCGACCTTAACGCCGCGCTTTATCTAAGGTACCAGAGCGGAGTAATGAAAATATTTTAAATACAATCATTCCCGAGTGGGAAACGAATCCACAACCAACCAAACGCGTGAACATGACAAATATATAATTTATTGAAATTCAGGATAAATACGTAGAATGTACAGATATAACGTATGATGATGAAGGCGGAGGATCTAGACGAGTGTTGAGTCCAAAAGAACTGGCGCTACATTCAGCCTACCACAATGTGTCTGGGAGACGGCAGCAAATAAGCAGTGGAGGATTTTGTGAGGTAATTTTATTTAAGGATTTGTGAGTTAATATACATTTTTTTATTTAAAAAAATACGATACATTTTGAGAACATTCTTGAGTTTATTTGAATTTAAAGTTAGTTAAAAATTGAAGGTACGATTAGATAGTTAAAAGTATTATTTGACTTTTACTTTGACTTCGATTCATCTCATTAATTTGGCATTGATATAACTAATTTTCTATTGAACAAAGTGCAGAAACCTAACATTCTCTAGAATAGTCTATTGGAAATATATTGAATAAATAAAATAAAAAATTACACACACTACTATGTGTTTGAGATACATTTATGTATAAAGTGGCATTATAGTCACGTGTATTTTACGTGTTAACGGTGCTATGAGATAATTTAATTTCATAGAACGACCACGGCGGTCCACTTATATACGGTGAAGGTCAAGATGCTACAGTCATCGGCATAATCTCAGCTTGTCTCGTCAAAGAGAGGACCAACAAGTGTTACGGGCCGTTTCTCTATACGAGTGTGTATAGAAACCGAGTGCTTATCGACTGCGCTATTTCTAAGGAAATTGCGTATGATTTTATTGTTTTTTTATATATTTTTTTTGTGTTGTGTGTTTCTAAAACTCGTTCTTGTTTCAATATTTAGGTAGTTGCTTATGGCGATAAACGACGCAGCTTTACATGTTATTTTCTTAAATAGGCGGAAAGTAAAAAAACGAAGTGCCCCTCTTTTTTTCAATCGTGTTTTTATATAATTTACACATTTTTTGCGTATAATAAGTAAATAAGTAATAGCTGTAAATCCGATGGAAGTGAGTTTGATTTTCTTTTGGGGAATGATTATTTTTAAATTATTCTCATTACTACGCTCTGGTAAGATAAAGCAGCGTTAGGTTCCACCACTCTACACACAAAGTCTCAAATTTTTCCTTTTTTGTGCTTTCTTGCTTCTCTACTACCTCACTTATATTATTTAATTTTTTTTATTATTTAGTAAAAAAAAGCATGTCTATAGTCGAATTAAGGCTATTAATATGTTAAGTTACTTAAGACCATTTTTATTGCAGTGGTGACTGTAGAAAAATGTTTAGATCTGGAGTTTCTTTTAAGGAAGAAGAACTAATTTGGACGGATATTGATGAGTATGATATACTTTTGTTAAAGGAATGTTGAAAATTATATTTCGGAATCGTAAAAAAAATTTAAGGCAGCGGAATTCGAACCTGCGCCTCTTGGAAACCGTCCAAGCGCTCTGACCGCTAAGCCATGCGTTCTACAACCAGCTGCGTCGAAATTCTTATTAGTCTACGAACAATCGTTCGGCAATCGAATGCTATTTATTAAAAAAATTTAACATTTATAAAGTGTGTTGTTAATCACACACTTAGGAAATTGAAGAACTTATTTAGAAAACGTATATAAATTTGAACGCAGCCTCACATGAACTATAGCTTTTTTCATCCCAAGACCCTCAAGTATCTTTATTTGATATTTCATCACTATTGGTTCAGCGGTTTGGTCGTGATGACGTCACAGACAGACAGAGTTACTTTCGAATTTATTATATTAGTATGGATTCATGTTCGTATAATAAAAGTATGATATGAATAAATAAATAATAAAATATTTCAAGGCCAATAAAGCGAGTTCATGAAGAAACAAAAAGAAGTGCAGGAAACAAAACAGATGAGAAGTTACAAGTGAATGTGAATAAGTCCAACTCGTTTGACGCGGTCGTTAACCATGAAGGAAATGTACTGAGACAGTTTGAAGATCGCTTTTAAATATTAGTACGAGTTCAAATAACTTTAAAAGTAAATAATATATTGTTAATAAATAGTTTTGTGTGTTTAATTTAAATACTTTAATTTTATAATATCGTGAGAAAAGACTCCTTATCTTTAACATCTTCACCTGTACTACTATTTATCAATATCAATATAAGAATATATTGCAATATGAATTAAGCCCCATTCTTGCTTTGATTTGTTTAAAAATTAGCACACGATGTTGGTCCCAATTAGACACAATATTTTCATAGCATGTCCTTGCGAAAATTACCAGGATATCAATGAAATATAATTTTGAGCGTGCACCGTTTATTTTGTTTCGGTAGAGACAAATGGTCCAACAAGATTGTAGGTACAATTCAAACCTTTTAAAGAGCAAACAGCACACAGCACAAACAGTACTCTGGTTGAGTACAAAATTAGATGAAAAGTAGACAAGTTACTGTATACTGGTTAGCGTAACTTAACGCCGAGTTTTGTATGCATTAGAGTAGAGAAATCTATAATTACATGCTATTAAAATTATTGACATTTCGAAAACCTTTTTAAGATTTGGTTTCCAAGCGGCGCGGGTTCGAATCACGCTGCGTTAAAATTTTTATACGTTTTCTAAAAATGTTTTTTAACTTCCTAAGTGTGTAAATAACACTTTAAAAATGTTAAAATTATTAACACTTTTCTTAATAAAGCTCGAGCCCACCCACCACTCTTGCCAAGATAGACATGCCCGTTACCCACGTCTAACTATGAAGTTAATTTTATTTAATAGAATTAATATTGAGATTTCTTTTAAATCATCAACAATCATTTCTTGTGAATGTAATTAAAAATAATAAAAACTGCTTTCATGAATTGACTTTTTTTAGTATTCTTTTATGTTTGTATTTTTATTCGTTTCGTCATAACAGGATATGATCAAAATTCCATTGAAATGAAAAGTACACTTTTTAATTTTAACAATTTTCTGATAACCTTAACTATTTTAAAGTTACAAAGCGTGTAATTAAATATTTCTAGTAAATTACTTTCCTTTTACGTTATTTTGGAGAAAATGACAGTTATTTGCCTTTTTTATTTATGCTGTTTATTTTTCTTAAGTAAGTATGTAATTTATATAAAGAATTATGTTACTTGTTTTAACTTTGAATGTTATGAATTGATTTATTGCCGTCATGTGCATTTGCTGATAAATTACACTTATATTTTGTTAACATTTTTTAAAGTGTTATACCCACACTAAGGAAATTGAAAAAGACATATTTAGAAAACAGCAGAAATTTGTAAAAATCTCTCTACAGAGATGCTAACAACAAATATAAGTTGCAATAAGTGTATAAAAATTTCAACGTAGCTGGATGTAAAACGCATGGCTTACCGGTCAGGCACTTGAACGGTTTTCAAGAGGCGCGGGTTCAAATCCCGCTGCGTTCAAATTTTTATACGTTTTCTAAATATGTCTTTTTCAAATTACACTTATCTGTACTTTTACGGATTGGATATCTAGGTAGAACAAAATGTGAAAAAAGGTTATTTTGTATTTTTTATTAGAATTAGCGAAATTTGAAGATCGATCGTTAGGTGCTCGCTTCTCTAAAACTATGGAAGAAACGAATAAGAAATAAAACAAATGTTTATACAATGAACAGCTTTATACATAAAAATACAATGTTGTTATTAATATAAAATAAATGTAGATATGTTTCCAGATGTATATTCTCTTGAAGTGGCAACTCACATTCCAGAAAATGTAGAAAAAATACTGAACGATACACGAAGAATCATTCATGGTAGTGATGTAACGGACGGCAGGCCATACATGGTATATATATTGTTTGTATATGTATTGATATTAAGTTACTTCAACTTATTTGTCCAACTAGTAGGTTTATTAACCATCCTGAATGAAATATATACGGACAATGTTCTGAAATTTGTAGGGAAAATCAACGCTTGTTTGCCTTGTATACAGTATAAAAATAAATCAAATTCCTTTATTGAAAAATTTCTAACAATTTGAAAAAATTCTTAAAAAATACTTGAACGGTTTAGCAGTCAGAGCGGTTTGAAATCCTGCTACGTTAAAATTTTTACACCTTTCCTTAAAGTATATTTTATATATAATAACACTTTCAAATATTTAAACTATTATATGTACGAATATAATATTCCTACGATTTTAAGCGCAGTTGGACCCTGAATTTCTACTCACTGCCTAACTTCTTTACAAAGAAGAAAGGAAATGATTATTACTTTTATAAAAATATATATTTTTTATATCTTTTTCATATTTCTGGAGTATGCAAGTTGCAAGTTAAGTAAAAAAATAATTTCTGATTTTATTTATACACGGTGCAGGTGTATCTCAAGTTACCGCGGACCAATAAAAAAGTACCTAACTATCGCACATGGCTCTGCGGCGGAGTTATAATACACGAGGAGTACATTCTAACGTCAGCTGCTTGTATTGAAGACGCAGAACATTTTTACGTTGTTTCTGGCACTTATAAGTAAGGTGTATAACATAAGGCTACTATATGAAAATTCTTATTTTTAAAAATAATTATCGTTTTCTAACTAATTTGCATCTACAAACACCGGGTTTATTTTGCCTTCTCTTAACCGTGTCAAGTTGAACCGCACTAGCGCCAATAATCGACATTTTATGTAAAGTTTATATTTTCGTCAAAGATTGTTTTTATTACCTTTCATGAAACAATTATTATGACAAAGCATTGTAAAATAAACTTTAAGTAACAATATAATGCCATTTTCCTTTAAACCGGTCTACTTAACTAATAATTCGCCATCTGCGAAACAAATCTATAACCATAGATGTAGTGTTGACATATTTTGAAGAGAAATTTGTTCCTATGTGGGACAGTTTTAAAAAAGTTACAATTAAAGTGCTCGTGCTATCACAATAATTAACTATATGTTAAGTAAACTCATTTCCTTTTTTAGATATGCCGATGAAGATGATCGGTTTAATAACCCTTGTATCAAAAATGGCGCGAAGAAAGCTATTTGGAAATGTGTCCCGAAAAGTGAGTTAACACAGACATATAGCGTACATTGTATATCGTGATACGATTTCGTATAAAGCTTTTTAATTCCGCCGCGCATTTTGGATACAATCGAAGCGCCATTTTAACTATAATACGTTCCCATTCTTACATTAGTCAAATAGCTACTCGTACTATTTGACAGCTGGTATAGCAGCTATTCTTTTTGTGTAAACTTATGTTTAATACAAACATTAAAAACCCAAAGTTTATTACTAAAATTTAATTATTATTAACAATAAAAACTTTTTAAAAATACTATTTATGTATATATGTTAATACAGTAGTAGTAAAGGAAAATCATTTAAAATTTATATGAACGGAGGAGCATCTGCGAGTATATTTGACATATTTTCAACATTATTTTTAAAGTGTTATTATTCACACACAAGAATTTCGTTTGCAAATACTTTCCTGTTACCGATTCTTGATTAAACTGACCTTTGTTATCTTGATCTAAGAGAGGAGCAGTTAAATAAACTTGAGCGCCACCAAAATTTGTGCATTCGATTCATATTCGGCTTACGTAAATTTGATCATAACTCTAACTACCGTAAAAACACAAGTGGCTCCCGATCCGGCGATGGAATACTTATATACTTCATGTTCTTTACTGTACTCTGTTCAATCCAACTTCCCCACCGTACGTCAAGGATCATTTTAAATTTTTAAGCGACTCACATTCCCGATTCCTTCGTTCCGATCGCAATCCTACATTGAAAATTCCAATTCATTCCTCTTTTTTCTATAGTAGTTAGTTCATTGTGTGAAATGTGGAACTCCCTTCCCTTAAATATTAGAAACTCTAAAGCATTATTTATTTTTAAGTATCGTTTAAAGAAGCACTTGCTTAGATTTTAACTTGTTGTCGTTGTCATTGTGATTATGTGTAATTTTTTTTTGTTTTTATGTAGATTATATATGTATGTATGTATGCGTGTATGTCTATATGTAAAATATATGTATGTAAGTTTAAATGTATCTATATTTATATATATGTATATAAGTACATCTTACAAATAATTTGAATTTATTGTTTGTTCACACTATCCCATACTTAATTTGGTATTTCCTATGCCTTAAGGTTGCCAGGAAGAAATCGCTACTTTACCGATTAGGTCGCCTGTTGTACACGACACCAGTATTCTTGTACTTTATATATTCTTTTGTTTTTCATTTCGCATGTATTTTTTATATAATTTACTTATTTTCTGTTTTTTATTTCTATTTGTATATGTGCGTAAAGAATTTTTATTATTATTATTATTACTTTGGAAATTGAAAAACATATATTTAGAAAACGTATAAAAATTGGAAAGCAGCGGGATCTTAACCCACGCCTCTCCGGTTTTCAAGAGGCGCAGGTTCAAATCCGCAACGATTTTTATACGATTCTAAATATATATTTTAAATAGTAAAATTTTATACATTGTGTAAAATTAACATGAGTTTCACATACACTCTTATATGAAGTTACACGTTAATACACGTTGCTACGACAACGGGTACTTTACGCGTCAACAGGTCCTCTAGTTCATATAATTTGTGCACAGATTACGTTTTCGACGGACATGAAAACGATAACATCAGGTGGATGAACAACGACATAGCAGTGGTTAAAATAGAAGACGGTTTCGACTTCAACAGACGTATCAGGGGATGCGAGTTTGTTCCTAAGCCAATATGCTACAATAATCAAAGTCAAACTTTAGAGAATCCGGGCACTGTGGTTACGATTTCTGGGTGGGGGACTACGTCGAGGTATAACGATGTAAGTTTATTTATAGATTCAAAACGTTTCTGTCAACTTTACAATTTACAAAATTACCATCATAATATTAAAAAAAAAACCATGAATTTAGCCAAGCAAATGTACCATATTTAATGATATTACATTTAAATAAAGCAGCTGCATTATTTTTCTCGCATTGTAAAATAGTCAGAGATAAGCTTTAAGTCTTAAGGCTCTTCGTTCTTCATATGTTAAATTACATAAAAATATGAATTACATTTTTATATACTGGGTTCTGCCATTAGGTATTGCTTGCGTAGAATAGTTTTGTTAGTTAGTTACCGATATTAAATTGAAATCTCAAATCTGAACGGAAAGACAATAAAATAATTATGTACCTAACCTAACCTAAGTTGAATATGCATTTATTATATTTCAATAACTAAATACAGTGGATAAACAGAAGGAAGGACAATCAACAGAACCTTCTAGAAACTCACGTGGAAATAATACCCAAGAACAGATGCAAGCGTCGTTGGGGCTCCAGGTATCACAACATCATAGACAATTACATGATTTGCACGAAGGATATTGGACAAACTATGTCAGAAATTTGTAATGTATGCTCTAAATTAATTAACGTTTGGTATATTTTGTTAATTACTTGTACATTTGAGTTTTAAAATGAATAAATATATACATTTTTGGCAAAACGTATAATCATTTGAACGTAGCGGGACTCAAACCTGCGCTTAGTTTACCGTCTAAGCGCCGAGACCGCTATGCTATACGTTCTAGATCTACGTTGGAATTATAATGCGCTTGTTATAGCTTTATAAATGGTCTAAGGTAACGAACGCTACGTAAAAAAATTTATACGTTTAGAAATGTGAGTTAGCATTTCCTATCAATATTTACTTATATAATTTAAGTTTTCATACTTCAAAATAATTTTCATTTATGCACCGCCTGTATTGGTCATAGTTTAATGTTATATGTTATGCGACCTACTGCAGTGTTCGATACGTCGGGTTTCCATAAATATATTTTCGAATGCCAAAATATATGCTATTATAAATAATCAGACAAAAAAAGGTTAATTTAAAATGTGTATAAATATACGCGAAACCTAAGAAACTACATATTGGTTTAAATAATATCCGGATGTTCTATATATTTTTTTAGTTGAATATAAAAGTACAAACATTCTATAAATCAATTTTCACTCTTTTCTTGCCGTATAATTTGCTTGAAAATTTGCCCGTGTTCGAATCCGATTGAAATTTTCATACAGATGAAACATATGTTCTCGCCAGAATGACCTGGATACCGAGAAAAGAGTGTAACGATACTTTTAATTTATAGCACGGCGTTAACTTATATATAACGCAATGTCCTTTTCCAATTCGAGCGGAAAGTGGAGAATGAAGTGTGGTGACACAAGGTTTTCTCTGAATATCACAGCAAGGTAGTCAGAGATAATTTAGTGTCAAGACACTGTGTTCTCCACTTTTCATCTGATTTCAAGACTTTTCCGCTTTTTATTTTGTTCACCAGAGTGGAGAAATGAAAATAATTAAGCTATGACCATTCCACCGAGTGGGAATCGAACCCACAACTAATCGCATTTGTTGTACTACGATGACGTCAAGTCGACCAATTATTGTTTTTATTTGCTATTGTTATGTATTACGTGTTTGTTATTGTAGTATTAAAAGTTAAATTAAATTCGAATATATCTACTAAAGAAAATTTCGCTTATTTTCCCTAAAAAGCAAACAATAAAACTTTTAACAACAAATATATAATTAGAAATTCAACAGGAAAAGTATGTAGATTGCCAAGACATAAGCTACTCCGACGATGAAGACGCGAGACGAGACCTGAAGATAATGGAGAAAGTTCCAACAAATTTAACATTGCATTCAGCTTACAACGACAACAGGCGGTACACTTCACAGGCAGATGGCGGCTTTTGTGAGGTATGACTATAAGATATTAAAGTACCAAGTATATTAAAAAGGAAGAATAAATATATAAAATAAGAAGTAAATATTGTGGTTTGAGAAAATGTTAAAGCTAAATAAAAAACGGGATGAATACTAGAAAGCTTCAAAACCCTTACAAAAGTATCACATATATTTTAATACTAGCGAGAAGATATATTTCTATAGCGCTCTTATAATATATTTTTTTCATATATTTTCCATGTACAGACAGCGATCAGTTACATTTTTTATTATAATTATAGATTTATGTCTAAAATGGCCTTCTAATTGCTATTTTTTAGTTTTTCTGTCGATCTATCTATGAACGTTTCCTTACAGAACGACCACGGCGGCCCACTGGTCTACGGTACTGGAGTAAACTCGATAGTCATCGGCGTCATTTCTGCATGCTTAGTCAAAGAACGTTCCAACAAGTGTTACGGGCCGTTCCTCTATACTAGCGTTTATAAAAACCGACAATTTATATCTTGTGCTATTTATAAGGATTTGGAGTAAGATATTTTATAATTGGTTGTAAATGTTTTACTATTTCAATATTTTTAAAGTATTATTAACATATTTAGGATATAAAAAATATTTTTGAAAACGTATAAACAAATTGAACTTGTCAGTACTTGAACCGACCGTCGAAGGGCCCTGACCGCTGAGTTGAGACCATACGTTCCAAAACGTTTTGTCACAATGTTGTCATTTCGTCTGCGTAGCTTTCAGAACTACGTCTAGAATCAACATAAAAATAAAAAATGTCGCTATAGAAATTTATTCATAAAAGACGTAAAATAATTAAATAAAAATGATATTTATGTAAATATTGCATTCGTTCGCCATTTTCTTTGATAATAATAAACAAAGGTCACAATATGCTATTCATTATTCAATTTATAATTTTATACTCTATTCGTTTTATTTTCAGACCAAAATGCAGACGGCAGTTCAGATCAGGCGTAACTCATATTGAAAAAGTGCTTTCGTGGCAAAATCATCCAGACGGGTATTGAGCTTATTCTAAATAATATTTAGTTTGTTTAAGCTGCTAACGTCTTAAATGAATCTATAAAAGCTCGGTTGTAGGAGTGACTGATATTAATCAATCCATTTACTTTAAACTAGTAGCTGCCCGCAACTTTGTTTGTGTGAACTTAATGACCCTTCCCACCAAAATATACATAATGCTAACATCCATAATGAATAACTTTTGTTAAGGCAAAATTTGCTCACACCTTATTTTATTATGGCTATACATCAGGTGCTACAACTATACCTTTAGTTACCCAATTATACGTTTAGGCCTGCCCAAGCTTAAAAGCAACAAAGGTTTCATTCCAATCCACATACTGCTAAAGCATAATAAATGATAGTAGTAACTGTGCCCGCAACCTTGTCTGCGTGGAATTCTCAAACAAAAGTGGCCTAAGTAACTCCTTATTACATCAGCTATGCCAATAAAAGTTTCGCCAACATCAGTCCAGCCCTCCCAGAGTTCCGGAACAAATAGATCGACAGACAGACATACAGACAGACATAAATTACAAAAAAAAATTTTGGTATCCATATTTGTATCGTGTATACTTAGTCTTGCCATAAATATTGTTACAAAGAGAAACAATATGTTTTTGTTGTGAGTAACATTTATTACTATTACAGCGTGTTAGTTTAATACATTAATATAAAACTGTTAAAAATATATAAAGCTTATTCGAAGGGTCCCTCTCCATTGGCTGCAATGCAGTCCTTTAAACGTTGAGGCCAGTTTTCAATAGCAGCACGCTTTCTTTCTATGGTAATATTCTTCACTGACAATCGTATGGATTGTTTTAGGCACTCCAAATTATTATGCCTTACTCTCTAAAACCATATATCATAATCCAGTGGATTAAGATCAGGACTAGAATCTTTTTGAAAGGATCATTCTTGGTTACATGGAACATGGTGTTGTTAACAACAATAATACGGGTATTTCTATATTTTGATGCGGATATTTTGATGCCTTTTTCACAAAAAAAATGGCTCAATCACTCCTTCAAAGCAAACACCGCACCAAACCATCATTGAAATCTGATAATGCCCACGTTGTACTCTGTTGACTAATTGGGAAGCTTCTTTAGAGCTTTCAGCATAAATACGGTCATTTTGTTTGTTAAAATATTGCTCAATTGTAAAAATGTTCTCATCCGTAAACTAAAAATTTCTGTGGCCTCACTTTGCGTACCGCTTAAGTAGTTGTTTTAATTTTACCATCTTATTCTTTTTTAAATTACCAGTTCATAATTATCAGTGCGTCTCTTATAGGCTGCAAGTCCTAAGTCATATTTTAAAATACGCGAAGTGGTAATTTATTGTATCTATCGGTAGCCCGGTACACAAAAATTTTACTAATACCAAACGTATGGAGGAATTAAGAAAATATATTCCGTACCTTATGTAATGCAATCACAGCGATTTGGTTCTCTTTACCACCCCACTCCATTTTAATGTTACCGAATATTTTACAATATTCTGCCGCAACAATAAGAAAACACAATGAACAAACATATAAAATTTACAGATTCCAAATTCAAAACTAATATTTTATATATTTTCAATTATAACAGTATATATGGCCAGACTAAATACATATGCATTTAGTAATGTGTGGGTGTTTATTTGAATATTACAAATAAACACCCATTACCATTATTTTATTTATATAGATTCTTTCTTTTCTCTCTGAGACGCCTTTTTATATTATGTTATATTTTACATTTTACTGTACATATTTTACAGTCCAGCCAAAAATGAGATAGTTCCAACAATACCAAACATAGTACACAGGGCAAGCGAAGACCACGGAATATCTGAAGACAAAGTGTTCCCGGATAGTGGATTTATTATTAAAGCTAATTCTACCAAATCACCATAATTACACCACTATATTTCAAATAAAGATATGATAATATTTTTATATTTTTTCTGTAACTTTTAAGATTCGTTTCCCTTATGTTTCACAAATAAAACTTAGTAAAGGATCTATTTCAATTTCCATCAAAACAGAGAATGGACATGGAAAATACATGGACGTATCTAAAACCTTAGTTAGTTTTAACCTGCCCTAATAAACTATAGTATACTTATATTGTAATTAAAAACATTTCTTGAATTAGTCCCATTCCCGCATAGCAGGGTAGGCAGAGATAATCAAGTGTCTAAACACTCCGTTCTCCGTTTTCTGCCAGGTTTGCGTGGCGGAACTTAATGCCGCGCTTTGACTTAACACCAAAGCGGAGAAATGAAAATATTTTCTCACAACTTTCGCGTATACAGTCAGTCGCTGTCACACTGCGCCACTGACAATTTCAATTGAATGTCTAGTACTTTTTTAACAGTTTAACATTTTCTGAAATTCATATATAAATGCGTTTTCCGGCGTATATTGTTACCGGTACTAATAAAAGTAAAGTTAATTTAAACGAAAAGTTAATGGATGGAGTTATTATGTTTTTTTAATAAAGATATAATAAAACTTATGGCAAAAAGTAATAAATTAAATTTACAAAATAAACTATGAGGATTATTATTAAGTCGTCCTGAAAATTACATTAGATAGAGGTTATCGGAACTGGAAACGCAAATATTTAAGAAGAATTTGCAAGAAGGATAAAATTGCGTTGATAAGTGTTTCGACGTTAAAATTGAAATAAAAAAAGATTTTATATTAGTCGGACGGACTGACAGACAGATACAGATGAAACTAATATAATCACAAATTTTATTATGACATTTAATTTTTTGTTGCATCCTTCATACAAGAACAAAATCGTTTCCGTTCAAATACCTAAATGAAAATAGGCTCACTTTTATTTTATTTGTTACTGTGAATTATAAAACTCAACATTTATATAGATTTTATTAAAAAAACCATAAATGTTGAATTTGATTAACGAAACGGATATAAGATAATTTAATTTTTGACTTGAAATTACTTTATTAATTGCCCGAAGAATTATTATTTGATAGTATATTGATAACAGTGAAAGTTTCTTTTTGTAATTGATCTTCGTAATAAAAATGTCGAATTTTTGTCTTTCCCTGTCCTATTTCTTATTAGGTTTAGGTAAGAAATGAAAATAAATTATTATTTTACTACTAATTTATTATTTTTTACAGCTTCACGCTATTTCCCGCATAGGTAGAGAGAAACTAGTGTCGAGAAACTCCGTTCTTGACTTTCCGCCAAAATTCGAGACATAGCGTGTCGAGTGGAAGAACTCAAAGCCGCTCTTTATCTTATAAGAGCGGAGAGATGAAAATAATTTAAATTCCATTATTCTCTCGAGTTGTAATCGAATACACAACCAACCGTGTTTACAGGCAGACGCTGTCCCAATGTGCCTCAACGGCTTCATTTTTTTTTTTTATATAATATATAATCTTTACATTAGCGAACCTGCGACACACATCCAGGCCGGTCATATAAAGCAGCTGCTTGCTTTTTCCGCATAGCAGGGCAGTCAGAGAAAACCTAGTGTCAAGATATTCCATTCTCCACTTTATGTATGTATATATTTGCTATATACATACATGTACATGAGGACATCGCGATGTGTTAGGACTTTGACTGAATCAAAACGCGATTGGTTGTTGGTTTAAGCTCCACTCTGAGGAATTATTATATTTAAATTATTTTCATTTCTCAGCCCTGGTGCACAAAGTGCATTGTTAAATTCGGCACGCAATATCTCGATTTCGGACACTCTGACTGACCCTATTATAAGAGAAAAAACGTAAAGCTATAAAAAAATAAAAAATCTATATAATTATCAAGTTCCCCTTATAATACTAATGTAAATGGTAATATCTACTTAGGTCTAGTTGTAACAAATCTCACCAAGGAAGTGCCAAAAGCCACAGCTACTGTCCACAGCAATGACAGCAATACTGAATTGGAGGAAATCCCAGATGAAGGATGGAATTTCGAAAATCAAAGTATCGTGGACACTCGGAGGATCCTATATAGCAAACGGGTTGGCATTGGCAAAAGACCTTATATGGTAAGGTTACAAAATTTATAAAATTAAAATAAACTATTACATATTATAATAATGGATATGTTATGTTTTTATTACCTAAATATAATAAAGTGATACGTAGCAGGAATCTTATTTTATACATAAATCAAGAATAAAAATATCACCGTCGCTAGATTGTATCTGATTGTAAATTGGCGTATATATATTTTTTTGCTGCACGCTTTATCCCTGGCGGGGTAGTCAGGGGGAGAGCGGAGCGCGAGACGCTACGGTCCCTGCATACATCTTACGCCTCGTCTATTGTCATCAACCTTTTCATACATCTCTTCCGTGTGATCCTCACGCCTTTTACCTTCCTTCAGTATCATATATACAGTTTTCAAAGGTCAACCTAGGTTTCCTGCCTCTCTTACCGCTCTCCTTTGCTACATATATATCTTTCTTATCATTTTTTCATCACTCACCCACTCGACGTCTCTTCTTCTTCTGACATATCCACGTTTCGCTGCCATATAAAAGCGTCGTTACCAGCACTGCATTATGTACAGCCAAACGCAGGCCCCAAAAAAGGTTGTTGTCAAGTGCGAGTCGGAGCAAGAAACACCAAGATAATTACAATTGAGAAACTCGCCCCACTTATTTTTTCATTTTATTAATGCTTTACGGTGATAAAGAAATGCCAGATAACTAAGTGTTGGAAGACCAACAAATGTACGTCACAATTCAGTTTGGGTCACCGTTGTGGGCCCATCGTGCCGTGCGTGGATTCGCGCATGGCATACGTTCAGTTATGCGTTTCACCGTCGCATCAATGCAGACAGAGCACCGTAAATCCATATTGTTACCGGCTGCAATTATATGATTTTCTACGTCTTTATGGTATATCTTCCATCTCAGATATACCACTTAACTGACCTGTTCTAATATATTTCCATTCCATCTTGTTCATGTATATATATTTAGAGAATAGACTCAAGTTTTATAATGATATATAGGTGATGTGGTGACAATACCATTCCATAATTTTTATTCGTAAAATACCTAATTGGAAATTTGAGATTAGTGTATCTTGATATTTAAACGTTCTTTCAGTTAACGCTGTAACCTGCAGTCATCTTTTTAGCAACCACTACTAGTACAATATTTTTAACCCCTCTACTTACGTAACTTGCAAAAATGTACTTGGCAAATTCTAAAGTATACATATCTGTGCATAACTATTAATGTGTATTCAAATCAGGTGTATCTCCAACTAACTAAAGAATCAGCAAAAGCTCATAAGTATCGCGGTTGGCTTTGCGGAGGTGTAATAGTGGACGCCAATTATGTTCTTACGTCCGCTGCTTGCGTGGAAGATGCTGACAAGTTCTATGTCGTATCTGGTACTACAAAATTTGTTGATAGCTTCGATTACAAGAACGATGACTGCGTGTGTCACCATCGCAGGAAAGTCGTTTGGAAATGTATACCTAAGAGTAAGTATGAAAACGAAAAGTAAATATAAAAGATTTAGAGAAAGAAATATTAAGATATTTTTAAATAATATACTTCCACTATACTTAGATTTCTAATCTTTGACTAAAATGCAATGAACATTATTGAACTATCATTCTCACCAATACTCTCTTTTTCTACAAGGACAAGCAGTTCACTTAAAAATGGCTATAATATTTAGTTCTAATTTTATATCTATTCACAACATATGTAATGTACGTTAGACCAGATGGTCTTTGATGGTCTAAAACTCTAAATAGATATTTATTATAGATCTTAAGTCAAATATATACCTAATTATTTTATATGAATTTTCTCTTAAAAATCTGATATTAATATCAGTTTTACTTTAACAATACGGGCTACACAGGCTATTCCTAAGTTTCATTTGTTAATCTCTTATTTTTTTGTACGATAACAAAAATGTTAAAAAGTATCATGTACAATTTTTAGACTACAAATTCGATTTCCAAGACAGTATAAAATGGTCTTCTAATGACATAGCTATTGTGAAAGTGGACAAACCGTTCAAAATAGGCGTAGTAGAGAAGGGCTGTGAATTTGCAAGCGACTGCATTCGTTACAACAATATTAGTAGGGATTTGGAAAAGGCAGGGACCAAGGGTTACATAGCCGGATGGGGCAGTGGAAGTAACTTCAGAGAGGTAGATATTCGTATGATTTTATAAATATATATATATATATTTATTTTATAAATTTAAATTAAAAAAATAAAATCAAAAACAAAAACAAAAAACAGTATTTACAAAACATACAATTAATACTTAGGTATTGGCCAATTAATTTTCCACTTATTTCCAAAAATTAGGTGAAAAATGAAAAATTATATTAATTTCAGAACACATTAAAAACTATTAAAGGCATTTATGAATTTGCAAGTTATTAAATGCTGCAATAAAATAAGTAACTTTATAAGTTCAATTTGATTAAAATGTTTAAAAAAAACAAATGTTGACCTAAAACTTTTTCAATCCATTTTTTTTAACATAATTCATTATTGTTGTTGTGGAGTTATCTACTTCGCAGTTGACTTGGTTTGGCTTAATTTTTCTGATAAAAGTATTGAAATTTCTTTATATGTCAAAATCCTCGAAACTCGAACGCTTATTTCGACAGACGCAGGGAATGCATGAAAGTATAAAAGTTAAAATAGTTAATAGACTGACTTTATTGGCAACTAGTGACACGCTCGCGGCTTCGCCTGCAAAACTGCACGACTAAGCTATTTCGATTTTTCGCCCGCCCGCGTTCTCACTTGAAGCACTAACAATGCTTCTAATTCAAAATTGTTGCAACTCTTTTATTAATGAGCCGATTGAAATAAAATAACATACTGAATGTTAAGGGAAGATTACCAAAATACAACAGTCAAAGCTGCATTTTAATCGGTTAAACCATTTGTGAGATTAGCACGCACAAACGCACAAAGAGAAAAAAAAATCAAAATGATTGTTTTTAGTTCTATTACAATAATAAATAAATAATATATCTTCCATGTACAGACAGCGATCAGTTACATTGTTATTATATTGTATAGATTAGCAAAATGAGCTTAAATGTTAAATGAAGCTTTTTTAATATCTACCTATTATTCAATGTTAAGGGCGTGTATCGTCGCCAAAAAGTTCACATACCGGACAATGCTAAATGTCTGCAAGAAGCAAAAGTTTGTATAATGGACAACGAGCAGTGCGCCAAGAAATGGGCGCAGCGGTTTAGAAGTATCATCACCCAATACATGATATGTACGAAGGACGTCATGAAGCGCTTGAGTGAAATTTGTGACGTAAGTCTTCGAGTTAAAGTTCTTTTTATTGCATAGCAAGGTAGTCAGAAGGAAACTAGTGTCAAGACATTCCGTTCTCCACTTCCCACCGGAAATCGAGACACTGCGTGTTGGGTGGCGAAACTCAACGCCGCGTTTTGTCTTCTTACCGGAGCAGCGCAATGAAATTATTTTAATGTAATGATTTCTACAAGTAGGAGTGGTACCAGATGCTGTCCCCAGCTTAAAGTAATATTTTTGTTCGTAATATTATACAAAGCGAGTACTTAGGTAGGACCGAACGTGACATCTATATTGCGATTTTATTTAATTAGGCGGATAATAGGCGGGATAGTGAGTAGGTTTTCTATAAATTTCTTATTGTATTTCTCTCAATCTACTCACGTGTCTAAATTCATTCCTATTATGTTAAAAAAAACTGATATATTTCTTTATATATCAGTTTAAAAACTGACATATTTTCTTATATTGTTGTTATGAAAGTGATCAAGTGAGATGAAACTCAATAAATTCTTAAATAATAACAAATAAAAGAAGATTGACCCACTTTAAGTACCAATTATTTAACTATATGTATACAAACTTCAACAATTCCTATTATTAATAGAAAAGATATGCCAATTGCACGGACGTGGAAACGCGACGTCTGGAGCAAGAGGGTGACACACACTTTCACCTCGATCTCGGCAGACATTTGCAGGATCCGGACGACTTTACAGCAAGACGGACTATCAAGCAGGGCGGCTTTTGCGAGGTAATGCTATTTAAAAAAGTGTTTAATTCAAGTTATAACTGTGCTTTGAGTTATACTTAAGTTATATTTGTATGTATTTGTGTTCTTATTGACTCAAATATATATTTCTTTTGAAGAATTAAATTTTTTAACCACAAAACTTAAACTTATTGCTATGTTTTAATTGTTTTTTTTACGTTTTCTTCGTCTGTACTCTATACTCTATACAATCATGTATAGAGTATAAAGTAACGCTCACGCTTTAAGGGAGAAAAAAAAATCATAATTACTAACCAATTTTACTTTGTATGATACATACATAGTGAAAATGGTTAGAAAATAATGTAAGTAATAGTTGCGTATAATACAATAAATCTACATATAAGTACTACTTTTTTTGAACCTACAACCACCTTACAATATAACAAATATATATTTAAAAAACTATGATTTAATTAATAGAATGACCACGGCGGCCCATTGATCGTGAAGTATCAAGGCAGAGAACGTGTTATCGGAGTAATTTCAGCGTGCAAAATAGATCCTAAGGGCCACAGTTGCCATGGACCGTTCTTGTACACTAGTGTCTTTAAGAATAGACAGTTTTTGTCCTGCGCTATTAACAAAGATGTTGAGTAAGTTCTTAAAGTATTTTTTATTGTACATACATATATTTCTTACTTTGTAATCAAAATTACCATTACACATATATTTACACACAATTACCATTTACCACAATTAACATTACACATATACCTATACTATATCATAAAATCGTATATCATTTATTTATTAAAAAGTAAATATACAATTCATTGAAAGTATGATTGTTATATATTTCTGGCTGAAACTTTAAAACTGAAAATTGCAAAATATATTCAAGTTTGTAGAATGTGTCAAGTGGAAACAAGTTATGGTAACTATTTTAATATTTTTAACAGGGAAAACTGTAGAAGAGTCTTTCGATCTGGAATTACTCACGAAGAATGGACTGTTAAATGGAATAAACAAGACGACGAGTAATAATTTATCGTTATTTTTAATTTAATCAGATTAATGTACTTTTTAAAGTTTTTAATATAATCTAAAATGTTATATCTATATATATATTTATAACATTTCGAATTATAATAATAATATTTCAAATTGATAACTTTACAGAGACGATGACGATGACAGAGTTGATAGGTATGTTTTTAAAATTATAAATAGGAAATATAATTAAATAGGTACAAGAATCAAACAATAATCCATTTGTTTTGCAAAATCAAACGATAGTTTTTTTTATATATTAAACTTTAAATGTATAAGTAACGTTGAATTTATACTTTTTATTATTATTTTTTTATTCTTGCAGTAATAAACGGGACAAGCCGGATGACAGGTAAATTTTATATGATGAAATATTTAAATTGGAGGCCATCGCGACGCAGTGAGACATCATCCGACTGTATGGGTGACTGGTTGTGGGTTCGATATCCACTCGGAGGAATGTTTATATTTAAATTATTTACATTTGTTATCCGCTCATGTAAGACAAAGCGCAGCATTGAAGTGTCGATACTAGGCGGAAAGTGGAGAATGGAGTGTCTTGACACTAGGTTCTTTCTGACTACCTACAATGCGTACAGCTGAAATGTTTAAAATATATAATTTTTTTTAATTAAAACTGATTTAAAATAATCTTCAAATAATTATTTCCAGTGATGAAGAACATGCGGAAATTTTGAGAGAGAAGTGAGTATACCTGTATATATTGTACAGAATAATATAAGTTTTAAATTCACTATGTCTATATCAAGTAGTAGAGTCATATAAAGTTGGTACAACATATCTATTGTCTATATAGTTTTTGACCTCCAAAATTACTCTGAATACTTCAAATGCCTCCTTTCCATACTCTTCTATAGTATATAATCGAAGGAAAAATTGTAGGTTACTTTATGTTATATAATTTATTTAAAAATAAACGTATTTATAACATTTATATCAAAATATCAAAAGATTGTGTGTGTGTTAGGTAGTAGTTCGACTAATCAATTTTTATAAAGTTGTCACCTTATATTTTAAATATCTAGTAATATGCAACTTAGGCGAACTCACATCTTAGTTTCGCATCTTTTTAATACGTAATTTACAAAATATATAACTTTACTTCTTAGTTTCTTTTTGCGTAAGTTGAAGCACCCACAGAAGTGGGAAGAATAATACTTCAAAAAATATTCATCATATATGTTCACAGAAAGAAAGACGTTAAGCATTCTAGTACTGACAGCTCAGACAGTGATACTGATGAAGCAGAGAAACGAAAAGAGAATGCACCTAAACAAAAATTCAAAGGTAAAGCCGACGTAAATAAAACTAAAAGGCACGTGAATGATAAAAGAGAAAAAAAGGGAAAAGCTAGAACTCAGGTGCTCAGAGGCCACGGCGAGGTCTTTTATGAATCCAGTCGTGATGAAAACGTCAATGAACCAGATGACGTATAGTTTTGTGTAAACAGTAATAAAAATAATGTATTAAATATTTTGTAATTTCATTTATAACCAGCTGCGTTGGAAGGTGCTAGGAGCCAATTAAAATCATATACATTATTGGGAAATGTCAAAATATATTTATTTCAGCATCACGCTTTATTGCGCATAGCAGGACGTCAGAGAGAACCTAGTGCCAAGACTATCCGTTCTCCACTTTCCGCTTGATTCCGCTAGAGATATTGCATGTTGATTGGAACGCCACACCATGTTTTGTTCACCAGAGCGGAGAAATAAAAATAATTCTAAAATGTATAATCATTCCCTCGAGTGGAATCGAACCCACAACCAGTTACATTTCCATTATACATGAAATTAAAATCAACTACTTCCTGAAGCATAATTATTAAAAAAAAATTATAATTAACTACATTGGTTCAACTACACAATCGAATTTAAGGCAAGCTAGGAAGGTTTTCTGGGCGAGGCAGTCGCTACTGGCGCTCTTGTTGACAGTCATCGTCACTTGATACCGCCCCACTGTCGCACTGTTTATTGGTAAATCCTTTGTAATCGCCACAAATTCTTTGACATGGTAGTCATTCTGAAAAGAAATAATAAATATATAATTTCTTGTGTGTAATAAAATGCATTATTATATTAATTAATCAAGGAAAAGCTTTAGACACCTTTTTACGAGTATAAAATTTGACATATGATTTATATGCAGAAAACTGCAGAAAGCCAATATATTTCATTATACATTAAATTAATAAATTAATGCGTTTGACATTCTGCTTTAGTTAAAGCGACATAGGCGGTGCTGAGGTAACGCGGATTTAATGTGTCAACGGAAACACTAGCTTCTATAAAAAGTTGTTGAATGACAAGACTTACAACCCAATTAGGAAAAATATCTTATTTTCCAATGCTTGTTTTTTAATTTTTAGGTATGTCAAGTCAAAGTCAAAGTCAAATAACTTTGTTCAAAATAAAAAGTTACATGCCCTGCATTTTCAACGGGGCATGCAAAGAAATCTCATTGTAGAGCCATTTTCCGTCAATTTCGAATTGAAAATATTTAAAATATTATTATTTATTATTTGTAAATATTATTTGTATTGTTACACACTTCCTACTTTTTTTAAGCTTAAAAAAATACATGCATACGTACGTGGTCACGCTATTAATATTTCACTGCATATTCTAATGAATATGCAGTGAAATATTGTATTAATATACAGGCTAAACGAACTGTTAAAAACAAGCTTAAACATAATTTTGTAAAAGGCAGAATCAAATTAAAGCTAATGATTATATTATATGCCAATTAATAAATAAAAAACATTTTTTTATACATTTAACTAATCTTGCTTAATACCACAGCGGTCACAGACCACTTTAGAAATTTTAATAAAAATTGTGAATCCAGTGAAATTAACAATTATTTAATGATAATTTAACAGATTTACTTAATTCAAAATATAAAAGAATGGCTATACAATATGTACTTACAGCTTTAAAAGGACACTTTTCAGGAAATCCTAATTGCTTGAAGTAATCTTTATAGGCGCTTTCAGTGTCT
Source organism: Podotricha telesiphe (assembly GCA_038994665.1). NCBI lineage: Eukaryota > Metazoa > Arthropoda > Insecta > Lepidoptera > Nymphalidae > Podotricha > Podotricha telesiphe. The sequence continues at coordinate 190,550 of JAOYRR010000384.1, read as the reverse complement.
TCTAATTCTTTACACAGATCACAAATTTCGTGAGACACAAACCTTTCGAAGGAGCCGCCGGTTTCTTTGTCTATGACTAATTCTACCTAAAATGATTTTGCGATGTAACTTCGTGATCGAAAATACAGTGAGTTCGAATTGATAATTGAAATTTTCATAATAAAATATGATTTAAATAGAATCACTACAAACCATAGTCGTAGGCTCCATGCTCTTCAAAAAGCTAATAATCCCAGTCATATAAGAGATTGTTTCATTGTATCTCTTTACTTCAATTTGAGAAGTTTCTACGAAAGCTTGGCTCGTCTCATCCGCGCATACGTAGACCGGTGAATCAAAGTTTAATGTGTATTCATCGTCTGCTACCTGAAAAGGGTAACTGGAATATGAAAAGAAAATAAGTATACCTTAAGTATATCTTGGCGCAGTGGAAACGTCTAGTTGTAAACAGGATGTTGTAGGTTTGATCATTACTCGGGTACTGATTATATTTCAATTATTTTCATTTTCCGCTCTGTTAGGACAAATCGGCGTTCAGAAAACAGTGTCCTCATGTCATGATATTGACTTCCCTTTGCCTGAGCCTAAGCATGAAGCATGTACATACTTAGATATTTTTAAATATGTGAAATGTTTTTTTTTTATATGTTTAGTACAGTTATTACTATTGTTTTGTTTTCAGTACGTGAGTATGTCAGCAATTAAAAAACTTCATAGATTTTTACAATTACTTACAGATTTACTTGTAATGGGAAAAAAGTTTATACATATAATAAAAATCGCACACTTAGAAAATTGAAAAAGACATATTTAGAAAACGTATAAAAATTTGAACGCAGCGGGATTTGAACCCGCGAAATAATCTTTGGGTAGCAGAAATTTGTGAAAATTTCTCTACAGAGATGCTAACAACAAATATAAGTTGTAATAAGCGTATAAGAATTTCGACGTAGCTGGATGTAGTACGCATGGCTTAGCGGTCAGAGCGCTTGAACGGTTTTCAAGAGGCGCGGGTTCAAATTTTTATACGTTTTCTAAAGAATGATTAAATTTCAACTATTTTCGTTTCTCCGCTCTGGTAAGGCAAAGCGCAGTGTTGATTTCGAAAACTCAACACGCTATATCTCGAATTCAGACGGATAGTGGAGAATGGAGCGTTTTAAAACTAAGTCCCCCCTGCTGTGAGGGAAAACAAAATTTTAAAAAAATAAAACTGTAGGCACTTATTACGAATAAGAAATTAAAATGTATACCCCAGGTCCATCACTCAAAGCAAAACAAAATTGTAGCAGAAATGTAACGGCAAGTAACATATTTGTTTTAATAAGTAGTAAAGTATGGAAATACTAAATTTATAACACCCATAGCGTGTTTGATCTGATATATGAAATGAATAGACATTGTATATTCCTTTCCAGTTCAAGTAATTATGCTTTATTGAAACTATTATATTATTAAACAAGTGTTGAATGTTAATTTGACGTGATATATAGTAGTTTGTCACGCAATGTAGAACTCACGACCTGAACAAATATACTGTGTATTGCATTTTGTATTTTCAACATGGTTTTTACAATCTTTCTTACCATAGGCTCGTTTGCCTAGTCTTTTCTTTAAAAAAAATACTAATAGCATTACCTTAGCACCGAGTATCTATTTAAGTCACTTTATACAAAAGGATATGTCTAGGACACGTCAATGTGTTATTTATTTTATTCAATTGATTCATTTTGGAGGCCATCGTGCCGCAGTGAAATAATGTCTGACTGTAAACGCGATTAGTTGCGCGTTCGATACCCACTCGGGGAATTATTGTATTGCAATCTTGTTTTTAAGTAAGACAAAGCGCGGCGTTGAATGCTGCCACTTAGGACATCTCGAATTGGGGCGGTAAGTGGTGTATCATATCAAAAGCTGGAAAATAAAAATATATTTAATGTTGGCTTTCAGATTCTCTATATCAACTTTAACTATGCCAGAAAAAGCGTGAAGTAAAAATTAAAAAGCCTAGTAGTATCTACTATATCTTCCTTCTTCACTTCCTGTAAAATATCGCTACTAAATATATATGGCCAAACATAATAATTTGAGCGGGGAATTGAACCCATAATCCCATGTGTAATTGTGTAAGTTCTTTCTAATTTACTATAGAAATAGGTTTGAATAATAAAACAAGTTTCCGCTAGAAAAATAGAATATAATTTGACTTTCAACTAATCATCACAACATTCAGTTTCAGGTAACGAGATAAATCACCATGTTTACCTAAAATTAACCAAAAAATAAGGAAAAAAAGGTGAAATCAAAATAAAAAAAGTGTCAAATAAATTTATTAAAAAAAATACAAAACAAAAACATCGCCCATGCTCACTACTATTATTAAAAAGTAAACAGCCGTGTTAAGTTATATACATATAAGTGCTTTAAAATCTTTAACGAGATAAGAAAAAAATTCTAACGTGCGCTTTTGTGAAAACACAAATGGCCATTAAATAAGTTATAGCTCGTTAGGTATTGTTGCTATATTAGAATAATTGTAAAATCTTGTCACAAACAGACAAATATGTGAAAAGGTTGCTGAAAGCTGTTTTCGAAAGTATTTTCAAGTCTCACTTCCCTCGGAAAATTGAAACTTGTCTCATAAAATAATTTTACTTCACTCTAGACTATTAAAGCAATATAAAAACATAAGTAACTACCAATTGGTGCAAATTATAGATAACATACGCTCCTAGCACACCAGTTAGCCAACGCACTTAACCAACAAGTTGTAACTAACATACCACAGCCTAGAAATTTCTTAAAAACAAAACCAAAATGTATAAATTTCATCACACAAGAGAAAATCAACAAAAACGCACAATAAAATCATAGAGTACACAACACTAATAAAATGCATATAAGAAGAACATCTTTTACAAACTACCATAGACTCTTGGAAAAATGTAACGAAAAATTTCAAAAAATATATCAAATATAAAGTTTTTATTTGATATATATATATATAATAAAATACATAATTTCTTTCACACTAGAGACTTAGGACATGCGAAACACTCGCCGACTACAAAATTACGATTTCAATACATGTAAATATATTAATAGAGTATAAACAACAGTACTACTAAATAACTATAATACAATCACCAAATGATAGTTATTCTGTAAATTTATTTTATACATAAAAAAATATTTTTTAAAATCAACAAATCGAATAACCATATCAATTTATCGATTATTCGAATAGACTTTTACAATTTTGTAGTACTGTCACACACTATAAAGTCTTATAAGTTACATTTTACCTAATACTGAAAACAAACGTACAAAAAAACCAAATATTCATACCAACCTTCTAAGATATGTAACATCTACATTACGAAGAATAACAATAAGAATATATTAAAAAAATATCAATCAGAAGTTGGCACAAATAGGATAAAACGAGACCCTAAATTATGTATAAGAAAAAATAAATAAATATTCTCTTACAACTAATCAAATCCTCTCAAAATAAAAAATTTTAGAGTCCCGTTTAGAAAAGCACCTCCACAGTATTATTATATATCAAGAAACTACAACTAAATACATCTTTATAATTAGTAATGTTTTAGTACTAACAATAACTAAGCGACTCGGGAATCGAACTTACGACCCGTAGCTTTATAATATATTTGCATTGAAAACAAAGGTAAACATTACATACTAATATTAAGACTAGAAAGAACATAAACGTCCGTAAATATATATTCTTTGTAAATAGCCCTCTCAAACGAAAAAAAACTAGCTGTAACAAAAAGCGACTCTATCGCTGTGGAAACAAAAAAAACACAAACTTTGTGCGTTAAAGAGCTTAGTCACACTAAAATGAATAATCAAAAATAAAGTAATAAAACTAATTTTATTCCATTACTATCAAGTTACATACAACAAACAAAGGTCATTGAGCTTGAGACATGAGATTCTATTTGATAACTTTAAAAATCATTTTAATAAAATCGTACAAAATGATACATAAAACATGAAATTTCATATTAATAATTCAACTTTTAGTAAGACAAAGCTCCTTTTCCATAAAAACACAGTACACATATATAGTAGTGGCATGAACAACAATCATTATTTAGTAAAAACAGTGTCACTGTTGCATTGAAAATGTATTTTAAAATTAAATTAAAAATGGTATTCTAACCCAATTAATAAAAACTATTGTCAAACTTCATGACAAAACTGTGAATATAACCAATAGCAATTAATTACTGACAGCTGATTGTCAGTACGTTTTGTGTTTAAATTTTAACTAGCTTAGCTTTGCTCAAAATCCATAAGTACTGAACTAAATGGACATTACCCTTTCTATATAACTAAATCTTGACACTGACTGACTGACAATCACTTTTACCCAATATAAATAAATTTAATTACGTTTTTTTAACAAAAAACATACCGTTTTCGAACAACAGTAACTAACAAAAGTGCCACAGCGATAGTCCACTATAGGCGTGTAATAAAAGAAAAAAACTTAAAGCTATAAATTAGTATCGGAATGCGTCCGGTCCCGTGCGACAAAGCGTTTGATGCGTATTTTACTGGTTATGGTGGAACTCGGAACTTTATTGCTCGATTTAGTTCACCTGAAAAAAAATGGAAAAAAAGTGTGTTAAATTGTGGCCATCATGGCAGTGTGACAAACTTTAAATGTTATTGTAAGTGCGTCTGACTGTAAACTCTATTGGTTACGGGTTCAATTTCCACTCGGGTCATGATGAATCATTATTTAATTTTTTCCACTGTGCTGAGACAGAGCGTTATGTCTCAAGTTCGGCCGGTAGGTGGAGTCTTGACACTAGGTTTCGAACTAACCCTGCCCCTTTAGGAAAAACATTGTAGCTGTTTTTTATTATATTTAGAAATAATGTCATTGTATTATAGTATTGGATGTTATTATTATAATTTCAAATGTCAAATTGAAGGCAATGACAAAATATTTATGGTTATTTATTAAATATATCCGTTTTCTATGAGTGATAAGCAGATATGCTTATTTGCCAGATTACATTATTAGTCAATACTGAAAATATAAAAACCAATAAATCACAGTATCACAGAAGAATAGAGTATAACATTGACCAAAAACTAAATATTTTATTTTGTCTTATAGCGCTGGCAGCAAGTATCAGCTTCCTTATTATACTTGTAAACTAAATACAAACTGCTTTTACTTTCTGCGAAGACGCCGGCGCAACATCTAGTGCGAGCGCATTTGTTTTACTATGAGTGCTATCTATCATTCTTCACGTAATTAATCTTCCTATCATATTTGTTAATTATATATGTAGAGGCAATAATGGCGCAGTGGAACAGCATCCGACTGTAAACCGATGGTCGTAAGTTATTGGATTCAGGGGAATTATTATTTATATCTTGATGTCGGGCAGATTTATTTAAAAAATTTAATAGTGTCTCACCTCCTGCATGGGTGTAGTGACGGGCACGGTAGCCACGGCGTCCGGCACGTGCGCATTCCGCGGCGGCGCCGGCTCCACTAGCAGCAAGCGTGGCTTGTCTTCGTGCAACTCGTCCCCCGCCCCCGCCTCACCCCCGCCCACGCCCGTACCGCCAGAGCCCGCCACCGACATCTCCGAGAGCGCTGACAGCACAGACTCCATGTTGGCAGCGGGGATGTCGCCTTCGCCCTGCTCGTAGATAAAGTGTGGATTAATGTAAAGATATATTTATACATAAAAATAAATAACTGACTTTAACGTTATCAGTACCAGTATTGCATACATGCAATATAATGAGCACGTACGTCTATAGCGCTAATAAAGATACTTTTCTTTTTTTTATTAAATTGTAATCACAATTTAAACTCTATATTACATTAGAAAGTTATATTCAAAAACTAGGTATATTTAATATTACTCCATCTCTCTCTCTCTAATATAATTAATCTCTTGACATTTTTTATTTATACTCATAATAAGAAATAATTTTTAATTTACCTTTTGCGGTCCAGGTTTGAAGAAATGCAAGTAACAGAATCCACGGAAACCCTGAGAATAAAAAAAACACATGAACCTACAACTAACATGTAATCCATGTACATAATAAACTTTATTTTTATATTTCTTGATAAAGAACATTTAATTTTTCAATATGTAATGTCCCTTATATAAGAAGTCAGTCAGTCAAGAACATCTTAATATATTAAATCTAAAGTAAATAAATATGTATAATTATTGTTTTATTCATATAAACAACGATAACAATTTACCTTCCACACCATGACTTGTGGCTTCACGCCGCGTTCGCTCAATGCCTGCTTCAAGTCCCTCACTCGAGTACTGGGACTTATATTTGATATCTAAATATAATTAATAGTTAATTATTAAGTTAAATAAATAAATCACCATTTGTAGCGGGATTCGAACCCGTGCCTGGAAACCGTCGTTGGAAACCGCCCAAGCGCTCTGACCGCTAAGCCACAAGTTCTACATCCAGTTAAAAAATGCTACCCTTTGATAACTACAAATATATAAGTTTTTTTAGGAAATACCCTTAAAGTGACTAACGAATCAAAAACAAATACAAGATACTGGGAGAAAAAGGAACATTCTAAGCTTTCGTGGCACAGTGGGACTGCAACCAAAATCAAACGCGATTGATTGTGGGTTCGATTTCCACTCGGGGAGTTATTAAAATTATTTCCTAGTTCTGGTAAAATAAAGCGCGGCGTGGAGTTCCGCCACTCAACACGAAGTGTCTCAGTTTCAGGCCGAAGATGGAAAACGAAGTGTCTCAACACCCGAGTATCACGGAAAAAGTCTGTGTATAATATAACATTCTAGAACATTCTTCATACCTTCACGGAGAAGTCAATAACGGGCTTAGGGCGTCTCGGACGTCTGGGCTTCTCATCTTTGCCGTCTTTGTCTTTGCTAATAGATTTGTTGCTGTAGCGACGTCGATGAGTACGACGCGGCCTGGACTTGCCCTCCTCACCTTCTGTTGTGTTACCCTGTCATGATATTAAATATTCATTTATTTTATTGAAAATATATTAATAGATTTAAAAATAATAAATTAATAATTTGCCGTTGTGACGAAATTTACATATGTCTGGTTGTACAAGCAAAAGCTGTAAGTTCGATGCCTACCCAAGTATAGTATCAAGTTTTAAAAATATTCTATTAGATTGCCATTAAGTTGCAACCAACGGACGGACACACAATACCAAAGAACGGAAAATGCATAAAAGGTTGTTTACAAAAAATAAACATGACAAGACATTAAACCTCTTTTAATAATAATAATTATTGGTAACACAATAGACATATTTATATAAAATTTAATTTTACATATTTTATTCATAAATAAACAGATAGATAAGAGCGTCTGACCTCTCCCTCGCTCTGGCTCTTGTGCGAGCGAGTGCGGCGCCGCTGCCTGCGCGCGCGCGCTCCTCCGCGCTCCTCCACGTCCGTGTCCACCTCCTTCAGCGTGCACGCGCGACCCGCGCTGCATACAATTTAACCGCCAAAATATAAAAAGGTATGTTTAAATATGAAAATGTCTAGAGCATTAAACGGCATAATGCAGCACCGTTTTTATATTATTTTTACACTCAAACTTGTACCCTTCTCAGTAACATATTAATGGGAAAGTTTTTTATTAAATTAAATCCTTTACAATTTCAAACCACTAAAGTCCAAGTGTTTATTTAAACTACAAAAATAATCTATAACAAACTGATTATAAAATTAACGTACCTCACTTTTAAGTGATAGATTTAACTAAATACATAGTGGAAACAATATCTTAATAGATAATTCGAAAGGAGACATGATTATCATGAGTTCTCATGCAAACCAACGATGAAAATTTAAAATTGTATTTTGATTTGTCAAACTGTTTGTAGCATAAAAAAGAAAATTTGATAATTTCTGAATGAAAACGAATAAATTAAGAAAAAGCTATTATACACCTTTTTTAACGTCACTACCACTACCACCTCAACCACAGCGACCGTCACTGTCGCCCATAGACCGTGGCGATGGCAGTGTTGACGTTAGAAAAAAATGTACTTGTAGCTATATAACCTAAAACATTAGCATGTTGCTAACGGTAACCCATAATATTTTCCGTTACTTTAAAACTTAGATGATAATTTGACTGAAATTAAGTAACTTACAGCATTTCTATTTCCCTGAGCTGTCCCAACACGGGCATCAGCTGCACGCGACGGTTGGACAGCAAGTGCCATAGAATACCGACGGGGCGTTGGCTCATACGCTGGGTTTCGATCACCTGTGAAAAAATGTTAGACAAAATCAAAGATGGCATTATAAAACATTTTACTATTATCCTTTCCTCTCTTATAGAGAGAGGTTAGAAAGCGATAGCAATACAAAAAATACTATTGTCCTTTTCTCACCTATTATTGTCAACAACTCTCTGTTTCTGTCTCTATTATTTATGACATGATCTTAGACAGATATAGCTTTATCAAATATTATACTATGTCCTTTTCTCTATTATGTGTATAAGACTGTTAGAAAGAAATAGTAATATAAAACATAAGATTGACCATGTACTCTAAAAGAACAAGGCTATTATATCTATTATTAGTAAGGTAACGTTAGTATGACATAGCAATATAAAACTTTGTATAATGGACCTTGTCGATTATATTATCTGTGGAAGTGATAGATAGAGAGAGCAATAAAAACTATAATATTGTCTTTTTCTATTCTATCATCTGGTACTGTATCAATTTATTAAATAAGCTGCAAGCTGGGTTTGGACAACAAATACCAACACCGATATTTATATATTATATTTTATTTTCTTTATCATCGCTTAACGCAATATAATAATTAAATAAATTATAAGTTAGTAACAATTATTTTAAATAATATTTCTAGAATACTAATAGATAGTTCTTAAGATTTTCTTAGTTTCAATTGGTTTTGTACTATTTCATTGAGCAATAAATGTACTTTTTTTATATTTACCTGTGTTGGCGTGACAATGATATCAATAGGGACATCGCGCTGGTCAAATAGTTCCGCCGGCAAAGTGTCAAACACCTGAAATTATAAAAATGTTTAAGTAATAGATGGTATCCACGTTCAGATACATCCAGGTTCCGCAAGATACGGTTATAATATGGTTTTTAAATAAGTTAATAAAATAAAAGCATAAAATACTATCCACTTTTAATAAATAGTCTAATAGTCTATACCTGGCAATCGTGAACCGTCGTCACCACCAGGGTGTTAGGCTGTATAGCCTTCATGTGCATCATAAGACCAAACTCCAAGTCGCCATAGCCTGTTGAATTCCAATAAAAATATTAAATATATTTTGTTACATAATTAAGTAGTTGATTTTGCACGTTCCCGTAGGAATTTCATGAAATCCTCCCTTATTGCTCCCTTACAGTGCACAAGGAATATTCATGCCGAATTTCCGCTTTCTACGTCCAGTAGTCTCGGCTGTGCATTTTCTGTTCGTCACTCAATGCCAATATTATATACATATCTTCTAGATAGAATTTCGACGTAGATACATTTAGCATAATAGAATTTTTTTTTAATTTTCTTTATTATATATATTATCCTTTATCAACTTACCTTTACCTTTACCAATGCAATATCCCTCCTTGGATACTACCACAGAGCCCATCACGACGAGGTCAAGAGAAACAGAATCTTCGATACCTGTTATAAAAATCATTTTTTTTATTTAACATTCATAAGTATTGAAATTTTGCACAGTAAAGAAAATGTAAAAACAATTCTTGTTAGAAGTATTTGAAAACTAGATATAATCACGCATGTCTATAATAAATGTCAAGAGAAGAAACTACTTAGCATTCCACGGATTCACAGTACGGGTTGGCCATCGCGTGGGAGACTTCACTTGTGTGCTGAGCCCCTTTTAAAATGCTAATTATACAAAACCAAAAGGTTCAAAGTCGGGTCCTTATGTATTGAAATCGTAAACCTAAACATTCACTTTTAAGCACCAGACCAAAATCAAAGCATTAAAAACAAATTAAAAATGTGATTCGATTTTTCTCGAATCGCAAATTGATGTGAACTATGCAACAGATGGCGTCAAGAAGTTTTAAATTGTACTAAAGATATTCTCACTAAGTGAGTCTAGTGCATACATTTAGTAAGAATAATAATATTAGAATAATAATAATTAATAGTTTAGAATAGAATCTTATTATAAACATTTTTTTTTTATTATATTATATAGAGATTTTGAACACACCGCCATCGCGTAAGAAAGATGCAAACTGTGCCCACAATGGCGTTAATTAGTCAGTAGTATTATGTCATTTTTAAATATAAATTATACGTATAATATTATAAATAGTATGATTTGTTGGCATTTGTCAAGGACAAAGGTGGCAATACGGTAATCAAGTGGCTCGGCTCAGTCACGAATTCGACATGCTAACATAACAGTTCATTGCGAAACACCCGAGATAAATCTTTAAATGTAAGAAAATGTGACTCATTCGCTAATGTATGAGTTATTTAAATAACTTAATTTTATTTAAATAACTCATACATACATACAACTAAACCTAAGGCGTTAAAATCAAAATGGACACGAGTTTTTTATATTTTAATAATCAGGATATAAAAGAAAATACAGTGCCATTTCGATATAATAAAGCTGACATCACTAAAAAAATTTGTTATATAAATTAATTTGTTACAATGAGGTCTGTTATACAGAGAGAGGGTACGTCTACACTTCGATTTAACAAGGTAAAAAAATATTATTGATTTCGACTTCACATATGTACTAAACTGCTTTCCCTGTTACAGCGAACGATTTACATACTTAATGATTTTTCGTGTTTTAACATCTTTTTCGCTTATCAGCCATTCCACTTTTAAACTAACATTAGTGTCAAACAGCAGTGTTTACAATTTAACATCATTGAACGTCAAACAATAATGACTGCCTTGCGAAAAGTTCAAGTCTGAACCTGTCGAGACATGAATTTTGGTGAAATTTAATGTATATAACTGGTAGGATACGATATGTAAAGGTTATAAGTTGACAAAGATTCTTTATAAATAAAGGTAAATAATACTATTATCATTGAAAATTCGTTCTAAAAAGGTTTTTGACAAATGTATTCGTAATGTGAAAGTATATTTTGTATTAGTTCTAGTGTTTATCGAAAAATTCGTTAAATCGAGGAAATAGTAATATTGAGGCGCGTTATATTAAGGAAGCACTGTATTATAAAAAAAAATTCAAATACTAGCAAATATTTTATTGGCAAGAACACGTCATACATTGCATTTAAAAAGAGAGCTTTTGGTATGTGGTTGGGAACAAATATCTACTTGTAACTAACTAAATAATATTTTAATTTAATTCTATGTTAATTTTAGAACCACTAGGGTTAATGAAATATACATTTTCTGACGAAAAACATTGTTAGAAAACGTATAAAATTTGAACCTAGCAGGCAGCGCGCTAACCGCTATATCATACGTATGACCCCGTATGTATGGCTTAGCGGTCAGAGCGCTTGAATGGTTCACGGGACCGCTACGTTCAAATTTTTATACGTTTTCTATAAATGTTTTTCATATCCTAAGAGTGTACAATACATAACACATTTGTATTTACTTATTTGGTTTCAAATACCATGGGACCAGTTATTTTAATGTGTGAAAAGGTTTGAGCTCAGCCAGTCGCCTTCATTTTATTTAACACTTTTATGCTTTTACCAATATCATACAATTTATACAATAGGCGTGGAAACCTATGGATTAATCAATCTATTTCCCACTTGCACTTATTTGAAAATATTGATTATCTAATAACGGAAGGAAATGTAGCAATTAATCAAAAAAGAATGCTAAAATCTGGCTCACCCAATCGGAATTTAACTTTTCGTCATAACAGTACGTCGTATTAACATGCATACTCACTCAACGCTTGTCCATAAGTTTGCATGCCATTGCGTGAAACAGCTTTTCTTATAGCGCTTGGTCTGCTCTCGCCTTCAGGCAGCACCACACGGTTCAAGAAGCCGCTTTGCAAATGCGGGACCGGCACGTACAAGGTCTTATGATTTTCTAGACAGATAACCCTGAAATGGAGGAAAACGATGTTTTGCAATTGTATTGGTTGTGTGGATATCATTTTTCCATATACATATAATAAAATATAGAATTGACTTGCATACTAATAGGGATTGAATACAGGTCTGCCGTGGACTTTGACGTTAAGTGCTTTCTTAAGCTTTTTAATGTGTTTGCATATTTCGGTAATATCTCAGTAGAACAAAGGTTTTTTTACAAGAATGTCATTGATAATATTTATATATCAAAACAATGTCAAAATGTAACTCTTGTGTAGATTTGTAAATATGTCAATTTAAAATACCTGATAAATATGAACCTAAATTACAAAGCATACAAAAAAAAATATAAATACTATAAAATAAATTTTAATTTTTACGCATCTCTTGCTTCGGAATATGAGGTAGTCAAAGAAAACATAATTAATTACCCGTTTACTTCCCCACTTTTCTATCTTCTATCACTGTATAATATTGTAGTTAAATTATAGATATATTACGAAATATGAAGAATACTAATAACGTAGGTCATACATGAGTCTACTTGAAAATGAATTTCAATATCAGATTCGATACTTTAATTATTTTGTAGGTATATATGCAATCGTGTATGTCTTATTTAAGATTAAATTTTTATTTTAATATTTTTATTTTATATTATATATATATTTTTTAAATCCTAAGACGTATAATATTAGATAAACAGTAAATCAAGTCATAGTTCATTCCGATTCAGACTTCGATAAATGTAGGTAGAAAAATTCGAAAAAAATTCAGAAGAAAACATTAAAAGTCGTTTGTATGTAAATGTTTTCTTACATATCGACGTCCAACAAAAATATGAAACATCACAGAAAATAAGTTCACAGTAACCTATTGCATTAGCAGAGGGTGGGTGGAAATGAGTCAACGCTAAATAAAGCTAAAAGGCCGAGCGAGAAAGTCGCATTAATTATATAGATAATGTTAAGAGACCTTGTCTTTTTACGTTTTTGGATAAACGTGAATGATACTTGTGGCCTAATGCAATAATGGTCAGAATGTATTTTTAATTATGTGTTTGCTTATACATATGGAATGTTACTGGGTTCATAACATATTGGAAACCACATTAAATATATTAACATCTTTATGTAAATGTACGACAGGTTAATCACAGTACAATTATTTAAAAACATATGTATTTTTTTTTAAAGTTAACGCTTGTCTATACATAAACGTTAAGAAAAGACTGCGACCTTTTTATACGAAAATTATGCGGAAGGAACAGTATGAAATTTAATATAGTTAAAGATTTAGTTAGAGAGAATAATAAAGCCAAAGCCAATATTTTTATTTTTCATAGTATGCATTAGAAATAGGTTAAATTGATAAAATAAATATTACACACACTCCCTCCCATGTGTTTGTATAAAGGTAAGTACGTAGGCCTCGCTAGTCTATATCATGTCTATATCATGGTCTAGGCAAGTACGAAAATAACAGAAATAATAAGGCAGGAATCGAACGTAGCATCATATGATAAAAAATTATAAATTCATAAGCATATTTAACACAACTTTTGGGATATAATTGCATAACCTATTTACATAAGGAATAACTATAAACTTTAGAGAATGATATATTAATATTTTTATTCTTTATATAAAACGTCGTCCTGTACGTATGAAAAACATCGGTTATCATGTTTGGATAGTGCTTACTTATTATTTAGCTGAAAGGTCGCAGGTTATCCAAAGATTACTTAAGCGATGCAGCTACAAATTAACTATTTACATAATCATTTGTTGAATTTATATTGCAGTGCGTACGCAGTGTTATTTTTGTTTTGATTTTTACTTATCACACACTTAGGAAATTGAAAGTTATATATTTAGAAAACATATAAAACGTTATTTTAGTTATTTTAAAAATATAGTGTTAGTTATTAACTTTAATATTTTTCGCACATAGCGGACGCTTCATTCTCCACTCTCGCACCCAAAAGTCAAGACATTATCTGTCGTAGCGGAACTCAACACCTAGCTTTGTTATCAGATCGAAGGAATGTCAATACAAACATTTCTCCAAGTGGGGACCGACCCCATAATCAGTTGCCTTCTACGCTACGCTGACCACTAAAAACTGTAATATTGTAAAACGGACAGAATCAACACATTTCATGTGTTATTTGATACTTATAAAACATTACAATAGAAAGATTATTCACAATATATTGCATAAAGTATAAAATGTAAGGCAAAATGAAATAAAAGGTATTAATACAATTGTATACATTAATAATTTTAACCTATATTACATAAACAAGCAAGTTATAAAGTGCAGGATATGAAATGCGTTATTTAGTTATCGGTCGAGTTTTACGCAACCATCATTATAGACATCGTAAAGCGTTACGTTAAATACAAACAGTATTTTTCCTTTTACTATTTATGACAACTTTCTTTTATTGAACAATAATAAAAAACTTGTTATTATTTTATCGTTATCCTGGCAGCATTGGCAAGAAAATCAAGTGCAAATACTGTTTTGTTTATGGACCGGACACGTGTGTTAGTTTTCAAGCCAATCGGACGGCAGGAAGTGGATTGAAAAAAAAATTCTTGCATAGATTAATAGATGGATTCAAGATCATAGTTGTACTATATTTTTAATTATATCTTATAATAAAGACGCTTAAAACATTGAAGCGTACTAGTTCAAACGAACCAATCTTTAATACTCCTTAATGCTACATTTCGAAATGTACCTTATATACATGTATTAGACAAATCTTAAATTATCCAAGGTCTCGATCAGGTCTAGAGAACAAGTAAAAAATGGCATGCAGTTTTATGTTTTCGTAAAATGTGTATATGTTTTAAGTAATTTCAAAAGTACTTTTATAAAGGTCTGATGTGAAATTATGAGAGGCCATCGGGGACAGCGTCTGACTGCAAATGCGATTGGTTGTGGGTTGAATTCTGACTCGTGGGTAATAATTACACTTAAAATATTTTCTTTCACCGCCCTGGTTTTCAAACCTTAGACGAAGCGCGGCGTTGAGTTCCGCCCGCCTACGACTATCCTGCTCTAGGTGGGAAAAAACAAGAAGCTTGCTTGCGTTTTAAATATTAAAACTATAAAAAAATAAAAGAAACTTATTCTTTATTTTGGGTTTAAAATGTTGAATTGCGAATAAGATACAATTCTGATATGCGTACAGAAAAAAACTTCAATGAACATGCAATAAATAGGGTCTGCAATAAATAAAATAGTCGCTAGACTATCTAACGGCTTCTTAGGCACTTTATATTATAAACACTATAATATTAGAGTTAACTTTTATATAATACTAGCGATCCGCTCGCGGCGTGAGCTATACCCTGCATAAACTATAGCCGTTTCATATTTTCAGCGGCCTCTTCGTAAAACAATGAAATTTCTGGAAACACTTTAAAAAAATGGGAGTAAAAATGTAGCCTATATATATATATATATATATATATATATAAAATTTCATTACAATCGGTTCAGCGGCTTGGCCGTAATGACACATACAGATAGACGGTTACTTTCGTATTTATAATAAGTATAGATGAATAAATGTGGCCATTATCTCACAGCGGGACAGTGTGATTGTCTATGCTTTAGTGAAGGTTCGAATCCCATTCGGGGGAATGCTTATATATTTAAATTATTATTTTACTTTTTGTCACTCAATACACAATGCTTCAAAAGTGGGGCGAAAAGTGGAGAATGTTACGACTAGGTTGTCGCTGTCCACCATGCTATATGCGGGAGATGCGTGAAACTATTAATATAATACTACCGTCGTTCATGTCTACGCTGTGTTCCTTGCCAAAATACGATTAACTCTATCGAAACCGAAATAGCTTTAAGGTCGATGGACTTTTTATTAAATGAAATGAAAGACATCACAGTTAGCAATATATGAGATTTGTTAAATAGAATAATTTTATTAAAGTTTTACAGCTCAAAGCATTGAATGCAGTAAATATAAAACATTAGCAACTTAAATAGACGAGCTTAGACGTTAACAAAGTGATGAGTGACGCGCCATATGAAGTCACATTCACATAAGGTGCTTAAAATAGATAATTTTTCCAAGAAAATTTAACGTTACAGATAAACAATAAACAAAACATATACTATAATTAAAGAAAACATCTGAAAAACAAGTTAATTATGATTAATTTCTTAACACAATTAATTGTAATTTTCGCTTTAATTGTTTGATTTACGTCTGAAATATATACTGAAAGTTTTGACAATGTTGTACGTGCTTATATGACCAAGAAGTTCAACGACCACAAGAAAATCAGCAAATTATTTTAACAACTGTTTTCATCCTTTCTTTTGTGTTCTCATACGGCAGAAGTAAAAATATATAAGTATGCATATATAATACATTTAGAGTTTAAAATTGACCAAATGTGTGATAGATTATACATTAAGTGTTCCGTATCGTTAAAAACTGTTTTTGGCGCTGAAGGCATATCAAGTACGATTACTATGAGGCCATGTTTAGACTACTTATCGTATTTATATGATATGCAATTCCACCGAGTTTTAATACGTGTTTCCAATCCCGAAGAAATATTTCATATCGTACTAAGATAGATTGAAAATTTGAACTGGCTAACCTACCTTTCAGAATGACAAATTAAAATCTATAAAAATAAATAAAATTAGTTTTCTAAACAAATAATCTAGTTTTTTGTATAATTTACAATGTCTGTCTATTTGTTTGTGCTGGACTGATTTTACGCCGATTTTGATAAGGAGTAACTTTCTCACTTTTATTTTAGAATTCTACGCGGATGAAGCAGCGGTAACTTCACTTACCTCACTGGTTCTTGAGGCTTATCAGGGTTGACCTTTACAGTGTTGGCATTCTTGAAAACGTCGAGCTCAGCTAGCTTAGCTGCTGCTTCAGCGGCGCCTTTGAAGTTAGGTATACGATTGTATACTGGACGCGGAAACATTGCTATGCCATTGGTCTCCAGATGACGCCATATTTTCAGGCGAAACGATTGTTTTGTTATCTCCTCTGGCAATTTCGGAGCTGAAACAAAAAATATAATTCATTTACATATTATATGGAGCACGAGTAAAGAAAACTAATACGCGATTTTATGCGATTTACAAGAAAAAAAAGCGTGCATTTTAAAAGCAATACATTAGATGTAAAGTCCATATATTTTACTAATTTGTCACATTCTTCCAAAAAATATCTTGTCAAATAAACCATTAAAGTAAATCACTCATTTTCTATCAGCCTCACGCTTCTTCCCGCATAGCAGGGTAATCAGAGAAAACATAGTGTCAAGGCACACCGTTCTTTCATTTCCGGCTGAATCCGAGACATTGCGTGTTGAGTAGCGCAACCCAACGTCGCCCTCTATAGTAGGTTCCAGAGCGAAGAAACAAAATTAATTCAATTAAAATCTTTCCCCCGAACCGGAACTCACGACCATCGCGTAAACGGTCAGACGGCCTCACACTGTGCCAATAACGTGCCTCAGGAAAAAATATTATAATGACCAAATAACTAATAAAATTTACGGTATTACAATGCTCATATGCTGGCTAGTATATAATTACTAAAGTATTGTACCCACTGACGCGAAAAATAGTTTATGTTAAAAACAACAACAATAACAGTGTATGTAATATTTATTTAATCCCTCCATTTATTCAACATATATATAATTGTCATAATTTTTTCTGCTTTTAAGACTATTTGTACATTTTCAACATAATTTTGTTTACATTATAACTATCTATATGCACTGTTGTTCACACAAGGCCATGTCACATCTCCCACCTGAATACATAAATGAACTGTAAGAAAATTATTATGAAATTTGAAAATTATATATTATATTATTACATTTTAATAATAATCATTATTTTTGTAATTATAGTAAGTATTGTGGCAAAATTAATAATATTTTCAATACAAATTCATTGATAACAGTTTTTACATTAAATTGATATCATTGTACCTTAGTTTTTATCATACATAATACTAAAATAAGCATAAAAACATAAATGCATGATTAAGTAATAAGAAAAAATGTCAAAAGATGTCAATTCTATTACAATTGTAAACTTTCAAAATTGTGTTTTTGAAGTTCATATGCTTGAGTATCTTAAAAGTAATTTTTCTTTGCCTACCCTGCTGTATGAGTGAGTTAATAATTATATATCTCATGCAGATACAGCAGCAAAAAAATATTTATAACTACCTACCAATTAGTTCTGATTTACTCAGCTAAAAGCAATCAGAACTTTTTGCAGATAACATTTAGAAGATTCAAGATAATGCAACAGACGGACAAAATGCAACAGGTTAATAAATCAGTTACATTTTTACAATAAGTGGGCAGCAAAGGAATGTGAGCCATGTTTCACACTCCAATTAAGCTACCAACAGTATATATAATTGCAAGCGAAGAAACACCAAAATAGTGGTAAATACACACGAAACGTAGACAAGTGAAAATACAATATAACCGCGTAATTAAAATGCGATACTGTAAATTTATGGCTGCACATTTCAAGCCTTGTCAATAATAAATGCGGGTATTAGAAAAAAAATGTGTTTTTTACAAAAGTTATAGCATTTTGGAATATTTATAGCCAGTTTTCTATATTCATAAATCGGAAAATTAAATCTATGCGATCCATTGTTGTTGTATTATTTACGACAACAAATAATAAACTCACCAGATTCTCTGCTGCCGCCGGCGTTTCTTCTCCGTTCTGCATTGTTGGTGTTTCGCAATCGGGAGGAAATAGTGGAATTACTGATAGTCTACCCGAATATCATGAATTTTTGTAAATTATAATCCTTTTAGGGCGACAGAACCGTCACACACAAAAATAGAACGCGAATAAGAAACAAATGCAACCAACTTCGTAGCGCCGAACGCAATAAGCAGTGATGCAAACATAACAAATGTTGGCGTTCCTTTACGAAATAGTAAAAAAAATTTTACAATTTAAAATAAAATCTAAAAAAAATGTTTAAATGCTGTTACTTATTTATGGTATAAATAATATTAGAAATGATTTTTTTACAAAAGTTCTCTTATTACATACAAACACTATACATGTGAAACATTTAGGTATTCTTTTGATATGAATGATTACGCACTTGATTATAATGTATATTACATATAACTCGAAACATGATATCAGCGGCGGCTTTCCTGGTAGTGGCAGCGAGCATTTCTACCGGGTGTGGCACCCGGGGTTCCTACATAAAATTATTAGAACCGGCACCCCCTACCACCGCGTACGGATGCTGGTAGCATTCGTCACTGGCAGCAGAACTTTTAGAGTGACGGTGGAGAGTGCCCGCTCCAGAAGCCATCCTAATTCAGCAGGCGTGCTCCAGGGCAGTTGCACGCTGTTGCTTCTACTCTACCTAGAGTACACAAATGACGTCCCCTTACATCCAGGTGCGGAGTTGGCATTGTTCGCGGACTACATTGCCCTCATCACGACGTCACTTAACCCCACCCATG
The DNA here is from genome assembly GCA_038994665.1 of Podotricha telesiphe. Lineage (NCBI taxonomy): Eukaryota > Metazoa > Arthropoda > Insecta > Lepidoptera > Nymphalidae > Podotricha > Podotricha telesiphe. Next base: position 170,882 of record JAOYRR010000384.1, on the reverse strand, counting down.
CAGCAGCGAAGCTTCAGCGAGATCTGGATTTTCTACCGAGCTGGCGGATCGACTGGAGACTTTCCAACGTATCAAAGACCCAGGCAATTATTATGGAAGACACCGAAAAGATACCCCCTCTGTTTGTCCTCCAGGGTCAGCGACTCCAGTGGACGAAGCAAGTAACTTACCTGGGCGTGGTCATCGACCGCAGGTTGACCATGCCCGCCCACGTGAAGAAGATCTCAGCTTCAGCGAAAACAGTAGCCCACCTCCTCAAGCAGATTTTCAAGTCACATGTCCCGCTGCACACCAGACTTTCACTCTATAAAACATACGTCAGGCAACACCCCACAGCAGCTCTAAGGAAGACGCTGCAAGCAGGTGGTACAGAATATCACCATCAGATGCGCAGCGCAGGCTCCCTGGTACGTGAGGAGAGCAACCCTGCATAAAGACCTCTGTGCCGAGAGCCTAAGCTGGGCCTCCCCTGAGTAATCAGGGGTCTCACCTGGTTGGGTGGACCGCCCCAGCAGCAACCGCTCACCTCCTCTCCAACGCCAAACCCTAACAGACTTACCATACGCAAAGCCAAGAGGCTATACCATACCATACACTCAGTGACCCACCCATATTAGTTGGTGGCGCCAGATAACCACGGCCAAAGGGCACAGCCGTGAAACCGTCTCCCCTCTCCCCCGCACGGGACGAGAGAGAAAAAAACACGATGCGAAACGTGATATTATTTTAGTGTCTTTATGTATGTGGAAGTTTAAGGTGGCATAAATAAGACATTTTCAAGAAATAACGTTTTTTTTTCTATTGATTTATTACTATTATATAAATAAGTTGCAACTTACAAGCACAAATCATAACAAAACATGTGGTTAAATTTTGCTACTTCTTGCATACAAGACAGGGAAATGAGTTTATTAATTCAGTCCGATACTTTTCTTACCCATGTAAGATACAATGTACCTAAGTACAGATGAAATAATTTGAGTGAAAAAACAAATAATTATAAACGAAAAAAGAATCTTTATTTGTGTAAACATGATATAAATAACTTATATATATTTTGAAATAATAAATAATTTATCAAACAGTTTGAGTATTACATGTAGTGGAGTTAACATGAGTTCGAATGCTGCGTCTTTCAAATTCGCTCCTCTTAAATTTGTGTCCTGGAGATTACTTCCAGATAAATCGCAACACTGTGAAAGATTAAACAATATTATTTTAGTTCAAGCAGTCTTTGCAAATAAGTCTGATCTTTATCAATAAAAAAAATACTGTCATAAATATAATTTTACATCACTTAGTTTTAAAATTAAGTAGTATAGGTAATGCTTTCTTAGATAAGAAATCATCAGCTATAGGAAAGATTTCCTATCTTACAAATTAAAAATTTTATTCAATATATGTAATATTGTGACTGTATAAATTATAGTCAATCATCTGGAATCTGTAAGATATTATGTTAGCATACTTAATTTTAACAGTAAATTCAATAAAGTACTATTGATGCCAATGTAATACATTTTAATTTAGAAAATAACTCGAGAGTTATAAAATGATAAACCTCTAAGTCTGCGCCAGCCAAAACTGCAGCTCTGAGATCACAATTTTGCAGGTTGGCGTTTTTCAATGTTGCCACACGTAAATTTACCCCTGCCATGTCACTTCCTTCTAAATTTGCTCCTGCAATAATAGTAAAAATATAGTAAAAGTTCAAAAAATCTATAATCTTTAATTGTAATACATTTTCAATCTTGTACTTTCATACAGGTTCTTCCTTTTACTTATTTTTTTAATAAATATTGGAAACAAGTAAAACCTTATTTAACATAATATATTTGAGAAAATTCTACCTTTCAAATTTGCTCCCTCCATTACAGCCTTAGATCCTGCTGGATCTTCCATGTTACAACCTCTTAAAACAGCACCTGAAAGTTAAGCTATTACTAATGTTTTATGCATTTAGCTTTTTGGAGTTTAAAAAAACACCTTCTCCATAACATCATTTTATGAGGTATGCATAACCCATTACTATGCAAGTAGTAAAAAGGTTATGAAGCTCTATACTTTATCAAGCAGACTAGTGAAATATGTGTATTAATCATAAAAATAATTGTGTAGTTCATCATTTATCTATTGTGGTTTGTTGGGCTAAATATAATGATGTCAGTCGCCATTTAACACATTAATGGATAAAGAAGTGGAAATATTATAATCTAATTCTGATCCCATTATAACAATGTTTAACAGATAAGTTGTCTTTATTCAAATAAAGATTAGTCCTATATACATTTAATTTTGTTAAAGCCTATTCATTGGCATTTATGTTAATTTATTATATACAATACTAAACTCCTAAGTAAAATATAGTTATAACTTACCTTCCATATTAGCACATGATGCTTTAACACCTAGCAATTGAGCTCCTTCTAAATTTGCATGGGAGAGATCTGCCCTTTCCAAACAACAATGTGATAGATTAGCCCAACTTAGGTTACATTTGGACAAGCAGGCATACTGTAAGTATCATAAAACTATAAACAATAAAAAATAATTTTAAGACCAGCAAAGTATAATAAGAAAAAGATAAAAATATACCAGTTACTGATGTTACATAGAAGTCTAGAGTTAATTATTAATATATAAAGGCTAATAATATACAATATTATATTTATAATCAAACTATACATATTATTGAAATTTACACATGTTCCTATATCAAGTTTTATTTATTATTTTAGTGAAATGATCATAATTGTATTATTTTTATTTCTCCACTCTGATAACGAAGTGTGATGTTGAGTTCAAACAATGCAATATTTTGAATTCAGGTGGATAGTGGAAAATCTAGTGTCGTAACACTAGGTTCTATCTGCCTACTCTGCAATGTGGTAAAAAGTGTGAAGCTGGTTAGAATTCTACTTACAGATTACATAATGTAATTTTTTTTAATTACAATGGCAAATAGATCATATAATAAACATATATTTTTACCTTAAAGTTAATATACCTCAAATCCAACTTATTTAGGTCTGCACCAGCCAAGCTGACACCCTGAAATCGGAGCTCAGACTTAGTTGGGGTCATTATGATTAATTTGATAACATCCATTCTGGTAAGTGACTTATTACTGCCAATGAGGCTTAAAGATTCTTCAATTAGCTGGTTCAACTGAGGTATCATTGAATCTAAACCTGTAAAATAAATATAGAAAATATTTGTTAGATAAGGCAATCATGGTGCAGTGTGACATTTTCCAACTGTATATATGATGGGTGTGGTTTTGATTCCCACTTAGGAGAATGTTTTTATTAAAATTGTTTTCATTTTCACCTCAGGTAACAAGACCAAGTTAGGTGTGACCTCTGCTACTCAACATGCCATCAACTTTGAAACGAGAGGAAAGTGAAGAATGGATTGTCTTGAGATTATCTCCACCTACATTTCTATAAATACACAGATAATACAGAAATAATCATGAATGTTTTGTTAAAGGTGTTTATAATTATTTTATGACTCAAAATTCATAATTATATGAATTCAAGTCCAATTTAAAATAAATTGTATTGATGTTGTTTTTCTTACCATAAAAGACAGCTTCTTCTAAAACACCTTTAGGATTAATATTATTATTTAAAATTACATTCCCATGTCTTAAATAGTTTAAAATTGGTTCGAAATATTCCGGGCTACGATCTATTAAAAAAGCTCCAGTTGCATCAGTTGGACTAGGGTTCATTAAGTACATATTATTGTCATCTGCGAACATTCTTGCAAGCATAGACAAAGGTTCTTTTGCCAAAAGGGTAGAACGAGAGGTTATGAAATGCTTTCCCCCTACGTTAAGCCTTATCCAGTCAGAAACTGTCCTGTCTTTGTCATCCGAAACATGAAAGTTATTCATAGAATTTGTTAACATATCACAGGTATTATCACATTCAGAGGATAAGTATATCTTATCGTCGTCTCTTATTACTCTCACATCATTTATTTCACACCTATTTGCTGAATATAATTTCACATTTTCTGCTTTTATTTCAAATTCGTAAGCAATCGAAGTTTTAAACTCTTTAAACGTGTTTTCCACGGCCATAAGTTTACCATGTTTTTCCAAATAATTTTTATATATAAAGACACGTTTCATTATTATATTTAACTACTTTTAATGTAAGCAAAAGCTTATAATTTTTCTTTTTAATGGCTTGATTTTGCGCTAATAAACGTATAATAGTTCTACTACTGTCGGGTTTTCGATAGAAGAATGACAAAGCTTTGTGTAATGTCACTGTCACGGGGTGTTAATTGTCAAAAACAAGTGGTTGGTCAAGAGACAAATAGTTTACGAATCATTTGTAGTTTCATTTCAGTGTTATATCTTGAAAGTGAATAAAATCCTAATTTATAAAAAGAATTCCTTAGGATAGCGTAACCAGGCCATCCATTTAGATGAATCGATGAAAATTGGAGAAATGAAGCGAAACTAAACGCGAAGCTTAAGACCGATTATAGTAAGTCAGTATCAACACCATTGCCCCAACACACAAGTAAATATTAAGAAAAAAGTATTGTCATTGATTTCTACTAATGACATAATCATGAAATTCATGACAGTATGAAAAAGCGTTATGAAGTCTAAGGATAAGACTCTTGCCCACCTAAATGGGTAAAAATGTGAGTGAGCAACATTTTAGTTTATTTGTCAAACCAGTAACGTCAAGTAACGTCAATCAAGAAATCGCGACGTTTGGAAATTAGAAGATGTAAAAAGTGATCTACATTTAATACTTTAAAACAAGACCAAAAGTTTTTAAATAAATTAAAACGATAGAAAAATATAGACTTATAACATATTTATTATATGAATGTTATTTACACACGCAGAATACAATTATAAATGTTCTATCAATAAGTACTTATTAATATGTTACTTACTATCATCGAAATTTAAGAATGCAATAAATTAATTTACTTTTTGCTGATAAACAATAAACAATTAAGTAAAATTAAAAAAAATCGTTTTTTTAAATTCAACGGTTAAAATCATTGCAATATAATTTACAACACACTTTATTAAACACACATTTTATTAAATTAATACACGAAAGAAAAACTTTAAATAATATAAGCAGAATCTTAGGCTCTGTGTGTAACCACAGATATCATAGGATATGCTACCTACCAATTTGCATTTGTGATTGTGTTTGTCATAATGATTAATCCTAATTCATTTGTATTCAATCCTAATTCATTTACTATAACATATAATCATTAAATCATTTGGATGTATGTGACTATCAGCTACTTATTTTATAATATGCTTTCTTTTATATATATATCTATCGATTCAAAAGTCTACCTTAATTATGTTATTATAATATTACTAAGCTAGGCTTTTTTAATCAAACCATTAATAAAAAATGAATTAAACATTTTTACTAAAAAGTATTTTTAAATATAATGATTTTATTAAAAAATCACAAAGCTAGTATTCACGCTCATGCATACAATTTATATTTAAGTTTATTTATATATACCATGTTTTCTTAATACAAAAGTCTGTTTGCCTGTCTCTGGAATGTAACCTATACATGTGCCAAAATTTCATCAAATTCAGTTCAGTCACTTGGCACGGATAGAAATAAATAAAGGAAATAGATATTTAATTTCCCCTTGACATAGAAACGTAATTTTAGATATAATATAATGATTTAATTATTAGCAGTATACGGTGTTGATTTGAGATGAGCACGGAATGTCTCTATTTTGGACATGGATGAAAAGGAGAGCGGAGTGTCTTAAGTGTCAAGACACTCCGCTCTCCTGCTTCTCTCTGACTATCACGTTCTGCGGGATAAAGCATTATCTAATATATTGAAGGTCTAGAAAATTTTATTTACTGCGTATTTAAAAATATGTTTCTGTACCACTCCTTCCAAACTTTTGTTGGATTTAATAAAACGTTTACTGATTTTAATAATACAAAATATCAATTACTTTCGTCACCTAACACGCAGTGTCTCGGATGCGGAAAATTAAGAACGGAGTGTCTTGACACTAAGTACTCGCTGAGAACTTTTTGGGTGAACAGAAATAATGGAGCTCGCGTCACCGAACGCACTCAATGGGCCACATGTATATTGTGTATTATATGTACATAGATATAAAACTTCCTAAGGCGTGTTGAGCACTTTGGGGAAAATCTTATGGTTTTGCGTTCCCAATATTCTAATGTATCTACACTTATAATAAAAATGTAACTGATCTCTGACTGTACAAGGAAGATATATAAAAAAAATTATTATTGAGGACATTTATCAATGTAATGGAACCCAAAACAATGGTTTTTTTTCTATTTTTCTATGCGTTTGTGCACGCTAATCCCAGAAACGGCAAAATCGAGTAAATGCAGTTTTGGCTACTATATTTTGGTACACTACCCGTAACATTTAGTGTTTATTTTATTTCAATCAGTCCAAAAATAAACAAAGAAAATAATTAAATTTTTGTTTGATAAATTTGCTTTAAAATAACTGTTTTATTAAGTTGGCTGAAACTAATCAATTCACTGTACTATAAAGATATTGTCTGTAAATGATAATTGTTTTCATAATTCGACTAAATTATAAATTTAAGCAACGTTTGTGGTTTAGGTGGGAACAGGGGCGGGCGAAAAAACTAAATACTTATAGCCGTGAAGTTTACACAGGCGAAGCCGCGAGTGTGTCGCTAGTGTCGAATATAATTCTATGTCAATAGTCGTATGTCGTAACATTTTATGTTATAGTTTTATTTCAAGTTGTTATAAGAAATTTTAATACAATAATTATATTTCTTTTTTCACTTCTATCAACATGCCCTATAACTTCTTCTATATTTTACTTTTACATCTGTCACTATTAAATTATATATATTATAGGATAAGATGTTACATAAGGTCCTATGCCCCCTAGATGGGGCAGAGGGCGTCCACAGTGCTACGCCAGTCAAGTCGATTTTGAACTTCACACTTCAACTCACTCAAAACCTTTCCTATCTCCTTCGCTTCTGCGATAATAGTCCGCCGCCAGTGCGACTTCTTCTTTTGTAGATGGAGATACATCAATGTCAAGGATTTGCTAAGATTAGATGTTAGCTAGTGTAATTGCTGTGATGGGGTCGCTAGGGACTCGAAAAATTCAGTAAAGTGCTCGCGCCAGCGGCAAAGCTGTCGCTCTAATGCCACTGTCAGTTGGCCTTTGTGATCATCGTATATAAATATGTACTTTCTGATGGTAAGAACTCTAAGAACCTTGCTCCGTTGTCTTTGCTATCTCCCAGTCCTTGTTTGTCATTGACATCCATCGTTATTCATGCCAATTCCAATCTTGGCATTCAAATCACCCATGACTGACTATATCCTGTTTGCGGATGTGTTTTCAAAGTCAAGTTAAGTGTGCTATAGAAATTATCCTTGTCTTAAGGTTAAAGGAATGTCTGTAGACGTACACAGTTCTCCGAATCTGTTCTTGTGCACTTTATTATTATATAATTTTTTATTTTAGCATTTCTGCTTCTACTTGGGCGAATCGGCTATCCTCGCTCAGTTTTCGCACATTCCAATAATCAATTCGTGCAGGTATTTTCATGCGTCGTCGTAATTTGATTAGTCCGGTTTCCACTGTTTCGGTTTCATTAATCTGCTTAACTTTCAGGTAAGGGAGGGAATTAGCCCACTATACCCTAGGCCATCGGTGGTGCTGCCACTTTGGAGCCTATGGACAGACCCGGTCTTGCCGCTCGCTAGGAATCCTCCCTAGTTTGATCTTTTTTGAGGCACAGAGTTCTGACTCTGTGCCCCCCACCTCTGGTTGGGGGACACGCATGCAGGGGCCTGGTTGCAGCAGGCCCCAGGGGAGACGACGAGGACTTTACGATAGTGTTCCGCCACGAACACAGTCGAATTTTTTTACATATTTTGTCTCTCATTACAAAGATTAGGTGTTGAGTACGTTTTATTTTGGAATAGATATATATTTTTTTATACGAATTCTGCTATTTCAGCTATTATTGCCGCCGCGATTTTTTTATTATTTGCAATATGCGATAGGCGGTGATAGTAGGCCAAAATGATACTCAACAAAGATCTCTAAAAATACGGAAAATCTTAACAGTCCGCTCTCATTTAAATTTCTACATAACAGTGAGTGTGCTTTCATGTTTATTGTCACATGTTCATTTACGGACAGATAACGTTTCGTAGTAAATTATCGAAATTGACTGAACGTTATATTATTGCCTCATAAACAAGTAACGCGCATTTAGATCGATACACGACAGATGGCCGTCGTAAAATCTGTCGTCTCTCATGTTCCTGTAAACTTTAGTTTATGCCGATGACATAATTTAAATGATCCACTTCGAACACATTTTCGGTATATTTACTTATAATTTTAAAATTAAATTTAAAGAATTGTTTTTTTTACTTTACACTTTAACACGCATAGCAAGGTAGACAGGTAGAAATTAGTGTTAAAATACTCCGTTCTCTGCTTTCCGCAAGAATTCGAGACAATTTCGATTCAATACAAATTCAAGGCAATTTGTTGAGTGGCAGAACTCAACCCCGCGCTTTGTATTAGATACCGGAGCGGAGAAATGCAATGAAATCAAATTTTCAATATAATCAATGAGAATCGAACCGAAAACCATCCCGTTTACAGTCAGACACTGACACTCTGCTCCACTATGGCCTCAAATTTAACAAGAGTTGAATTTAAAGATGCTTTTCAAACTTAAAAAAAAATAATTTATATCTTTCAAGCCCTTGTCCGAAAACTATGCGGACGAAGGAGTATGAAATTTGCTAATTGCCCTATTAATTAATAATACATTTGAAAAATATTCAATTTATGAAATAAATGTTACTCACTACGACAGGTCCTCTAGTAAAGAATTATCATATATTTTATTTATTTTAAAATTTAATTTTAGTGTTTATTTACTGCACATAATTCCGCATTACAAGTTATATATTTACATACAAAAACTCTAGTGTTTATTATGAAAAAGTATTCGTATATATCAAACTGTTTTTTTCTTTTTTCTTCTCCTACGTTGCGTGTATTGTAACTGAACTTTTGACGAGCTTTATCCAGTCAGTTTAGTCAGTAGTCAATGTTTATACATTGTCCAATTTTAGATAAATAAAAAGTTACTCATTCTACAAGTTAGTACAAATTCTAAACCACTATTTAACTAAAAAACTTAAAGCTTATATATAGTATCTTAAAAATGTAATTCACATTAAGATTATTGCTTAATTCTGTATATAAAATATTTAACGTAGTATTTAAACCCGCGACTCTTTTAATCCGTCCAAGCGCTCTAGCTAATAAAGTTATACGTTTTTATATCTTTGCTTTACCATTTTTCCCGTCGGATAGGAGACAAACTTGTGTCAAGACACTCCGTACTCCGCTTTCCGCCCGAATTAAAGATATTGCGTGTTAAGTGGCGGAACTAAACGCCGGCCTCTGTCTTGTCACCACAGCGGAGGATTAAGAATAATTTAAATATACTCATTTCCCAGAGTAGGAAAAGATCTAACGTGATGGTTGTGGGGTCAGTCAGATGCACTGTCACACTGCGCCACGATGGCCACATATATCCACATAAAAGTATTTTCAATATACATGTACTTAAAACCGGTTCTGGGAGTTCATTTCGAATCCACAACCCTCTGCAGTCACGTCCCAACTCAGCCACAATGACGGCGTAAATTATTTTTATTTAATTAAAATGAATGTGTAAATTCTGTTATAGTATAAAAAAAATGTTTGTATTTAAATATTGCAAACTTAATGAATACGAGGGGGTACAGAATGGCTCTTTTATTTATAATTAAAAAAAAACATGATAGATTTTATTTATCTTTCCTATTTTCTTCTTCTCCATACCAACACACGAGTTTAAATATAAACATCATTTAAGTAAATTCAACCTTTAAAGTTATAAAGTAGTTCCTTTACTTCAATTTGCGGACACCTAACGAAGTTATCCTAAACTCACTTACTATGTGAAGGCGCTTGCTAAGATTTACTTACATCCTAAGTCATACTTCTAAGAAATTAACTCGGTAGACAAATTTAAATTTAGTCAATATATATAAAGAATAATATGACAAACTATTGAAATAAAGGCACGCCACGCCACGCCACGAATTCTTAAATGTCCCGAATTCGGTTGGAGTGTGGAGAAAGGTATGTGTCGATACTAGTTTCTCTCCGCGCTATGTGGGAAAAAACATGAAACGGTAAAGTTTATTAAGGTAAAATAAGAATCTGTTGATAAATAAAGTTAACACGAATTATTATTTCTTGTGTTTTGGGCCAAATAAAATATATTGGACACTTACACGCAAATGATACACTCTGTACTCGTATCATTGATTAATTTTGTTGAGTCAAAATTTTATTAATTTAAAATCGAGCTATACTAGTTTTAACAGTGATTCGGAATAATTAAAATAAAAGCTGTTTTTATGTGTTCGCCAATCACGACAAAACGTATCAGAATGGGACAATGACCATTCCATGCGGAATAACTTGTAGGTTTTAGACAATTATTTTTTTATTATTATTTATTATTAAGTTTGTATGAAAATTCATCATTTTTGACATTGGAGACATGAAACTTTATTTTTGTATATAGGTATGCCTATTTCAGAGATTGTGGCACTTATTTTTGTAAGGGGGCGAAATAGGGGTTGAAAGTCCGTCCTTTTTACGTTAGAAATATGATACTTTGTTATTGACTACTGATACTGATTAAAAATTAGTAAATTAACGTACTCAACACATAAGGTCTAGAAGTCGAGTGAAAAGCGGAAAGCGGAGTGGCATGACACTAGACTTCTCATTTCACACTTCCTGCCTTCCTACACACTTGACACTACTCTCTACCTACTCTGTGACTTCGAGTAAAGCATGAAGCTGAAAAAACTAGTAAAATATATGCCTAAAATGTGATATAAACACACAAAAATATCTCATCGAATGTGAGACAGCGAGTCTTGTTAACATTTCCTCCTATGTGTGGTAACTGTTGTTACAAATAGGACACAAGGAAATATTTATATAAATTAGAATATAAACGCTTATTATGTGCCGTTGAAAATTACACGAGATTGTAGAGTTCAATTTACAAATTCAGGGAAATGTCAAATTTCAGTTTGGACGGTTTCAAAGAGGCACGGGTTTGAGTCCCGCTACGTTATATTTTTAAAGGTTTTTAAAAAGTGTTATGACGTAAATGTCATAATATTTTACGGGACAGGCAAAGGTTGACCTTGGCGTATCCCGTAAAATGCGCAACATAAAAAAAAACTTAATATCATAAAGCCATCGTAGCCAGTGACAGCGTCTGACAGTTAACAATTAATATGTATATATGAGTTTGATCCCCGCTCGGGGAATGAATGTACTGTACATTTTTTAACTTCAGCGCGCCGTTGAAACGAAGTGTGGCGTTGATTTACGCCATTCAACACTTAAGACATACTCGAGTTCAGGCAGAAAGTGGAAAACGGAGAGTCTCAATATTAAATTCCCTCTGTCCCTCTTCAATGTAAAGCGTGAAGCTAAAAAAATATCTTAATATTACACGTCTAAGTTTAACAGTTATTTCAGACACGGACCAATTTCGCCGACAGACACCTTAACAATCTTTCAGCGGTACTTTAAATACACTACAAAGTTTACGCAACGAACTCATTTTGTAAGGTTTAGTTTAAATTTAAATTCTTTACGATCTTCAGTAAAATATTTAAAATGGAAAACGATATTCACTACAACAGCGACTAGGCTTAGAGCAAGACAGAAGTATTGGAATTAATACTAATATCACAATCATTACTGGGAACAAGGAAATTGAAAATAGAGACATAATACCAAGAAAGATATCAATCAGTAGAAGTCCGCGTATAGTGTAAACCTGCATTTTTTTAAGGTTATGACTTTTTATACGATATGAAAGTGTAAGTGCAAGGACAATCAAGAGAAACAGCAATTATCTATTTCCTTTTTAACAAAGGCCAAACATTTTAACGTAGCTGGACTCGAACCCACGCTTCTTGGAAGCCGCCCAAGCGCACAAGTCTTTTCTTAAAATACTTTCATGTTTTAAGTGTGTGTATATTAAAAATATAATATCAATTTCCTTTTAAAATTGTTAAAAACGCGTTATAGTGTAGGTAAGCTGTTCTAAAATCAATGACTTGCAGCTAGCTCCATTTCAAAATAGTGTAAAAGCCCTCTCATAAAGTATATTCAGTTATTTATTCAGTTATTATATTGGTTTTCTCTTTCACGTTTTTACCTTCAAGGTAGGTAGCGAAAACGTAGTATTTGCCGGGGACATTGTGTAAAATAATGAAAATTTTTAATAACGTTGGATTGTGATGTTCAGTCTCCATTCGGGGTAGTGAGGGATCAAACCATATCCACCGTTTGTAGTCTTTAATTGCACTAATTTGAATTTTTCAGAAACACGCTTGAAACCCAACAGGCGGTCAGCCTCACGTAGCTCCTCGGCTGCCGACTATTTCGCCCACCCGCGTTTCCTCTTAAATTATAAAATATTATTTAAATTTATGATATAAATTGTTGTTATTTTTATTTATGAACGAAAGTTTACCAAAAGACAATAAAGCTCAAAGCTGCATACACAATCATAAAACTATATAACCATTTCTAAAGATAAGAAACGGTGTGCACCGAACGAACAGACAAACAGAAAAAATAAATAAAGAAAACATTATTTTGGGTATGGCAGAGTTTTCTATTTCATAGAGTGAGGAATGTTACTCCAGGGGAAACTACAAATTCTTATATACCTTATATATGATATCTTCTATATCTATATGATACCTTATATATCTTATATATGAGATTTTTAACCTCAATTATTATGTTTAAATAGGCATATCCAAACCGTAACACTGTAGCGTAAAAAGAAATGAGTATAGTATAATTTATATTTCTGAATAGAAAATTAAACAAGCTATAGTCTACAACAAATAGTACATATTGCTAATCAATATGTACTATTTGTTGTATCTTACATTAGAAAAAGCCGGGTAGCATGAATATGATAAATATGTTGTAACAAGTGGCATAACCCAGAAAGTGTAGTGTAAGAAAGTTTTTTATGCATAACAAAAAAAAAAATGCAAATTGACAAGTTTCTCCATATAAATATTGACAAAACGTTTGAGGGCACAAATAAAAACTGAAATTGACTAGCAGAGACAGCTCTGTCTGTAAACGTGATGGCTGTGGGTTCAATCCCCATTCCAGCGAAATTTATATTTCGATTATTTTTATTTTTCGGTTTTGGCAAGATACAGCGCAGCGTCGGGTTCTGCCACTCAACACACAATGTCTTGAACTCGGTTGGAAAGCAGAGAACCGAATGTCTTGACATTAGGTTCTGTCTGGCTTCCCGAAAAAGCATGGAGCTGATTCACAATATCGACGTAACATTTATTTTTAGGTAATAAAAGAAATACTATTAGAATATTTATTATAATCTATCTAAAATAGTATTAGAATATATATATTGTAATATTTGAAATGTTTCCAAAATATGAGTTGTGCCATTTCAACTCTGACAGACTAATACATAACGACTTTATATTATGTTCCTGACTCAGGCAGGCGCCGCGTTGACATCGTGATGCCGCGATATTTCTAAGAGATGTGCCAATAACGTTTAAAATTATTTTAAGCATTTGAAAGAAAATCACGAAGTAAGATGATAAAATATAATATTTAAGAAAAATACATATATTCTGAAAATAATGAATAATTTTTTATTCAAATGAATTTTTACTTCGAAATGTAATAGGTACATATTATATTTATATCTGCTCCGTAGTTAATTGTATATTTGTATATGCTAAGGCAAAATAAATATTTCTACCACGATCCATATTGTATAATATCATATTAAGCGCCATTATTGCTGAATCCGAATCTAAAACCTAAAAAAACGGTACCAATTCCTTCACACCTAAACCTAGATTTAGATTATGTATAATATTTACAAAAACGGATGTGTAAAATAAAAATATTTTTAAATTTATATATGTTATTAATAAGTGTTAATGTAATTGTAAAAGTTAATAAAATAGAAATAGATCTTAGCTTTAGTTTTAAGTAATCATTCAATTTTATTTATGTAAATGTAAGTAAAAAGATAAAAAAAACAAATAATGACAAGGAAAAAAAGGTACAGACCAAGTGTCTGTAGCGTTAATAATTATATATTAAAATAAGAAAAGGTCTAAGGTTTTTTAAAACAAAGCCAAAGTGGCCTGTTAAACTACATTAGAAAAACCACTAATAATTAAAATATATGATCTGAGTATATTTAATTTACGGCTGATTTTGCCGTAGTGTTAGGTTCTAACTTCCAATATGACTAACCAGTTTTCTACCTACACCTAAACACATTTTCAACAGACAGATGTACAATATAATACAAATAACTTAATATTTTGCTGTAACAGTAAAATATTATCGAATATAATTTAACGGGACTTGAGTCACGAAATATATGACGTGAGAACTTCGCGGTAATGTGACGGGATGATGAACTCTGTATCACTCACCTTCACAAAAAAAGGAATGTCGCAAAAATCAAAATTGTAACTGTATTCATGCCAATGTATTTTATATAAGAGTGAAAAGGTTTGTGTGAAAGCGTTTTCGTATGAGTAAGATATTATAATAGTGTAGCAATTTATTTTAAATACATGTAGGACTGTAGGTGTTTTTTAGCTTCACGCTTTTTCCCTCATAGCACGGTGGTCAGAGCACCTAGTACCAAGATGATCTGTTTTCCACCTTCTGCCCGTATCCAAAATATTGGCTTTTAAGTGGCGGAACTCAATCTGGGAATCGAATCCTCACCAATCGCGTTTACAGTCAGACATTGCTCCAATGTGGCACAAAGTCTACAGTTTCATTACTTAAAAAAAAATCTCTTACACAAATGCTGATTAAAATTTAACTAATATTTTATAAAAATGATATTATTCTTGATTCTTATAAAAACCTTATAAATTATATTAAATTTATTAAGATTAGTGAAATAAATAATAAATTATGTAGATTTTAAATATTTTATTAACACATATTATAAAAGAGACTGTTACTGTAAACTGAAGAAAATTAGGTAAAGCGTTTAAGTCGGTCCTGAAGTCAGCAGTTCTAAGTAATCTATACCAATTTTGTCATACAGTGTAAAAAGCTTTCGCGGAAAGCTACTTTCTGGAAAAAGTTGCTCTCATTATAATTTCTTGTAATAATGATATAATAATTGAGATTTAGGCGTAAACGATAGATAGATGACACATGGGAAGCGCGCTAAACCCAGTTTATTTATACGCAGTGTCCAGCTACGTCGAGCACTCGCGGACGTCTAAAGAGAATATAATTGTATCGTGTGCCCTAAACAAAAATAATTGTGTTTGTGATAATATTTACATAAGAATTTTCTGTCTTCCAAGGATCAATCTAGTCATTTAAATATGGATATATTAGACATACCTCCTAGTCAACCACCACCCCCTCCTCCAAAAAAAATTGATAAGCCTAAAATTACCCTCCAAATACCAACTCCTGGGCAGTACCGAGGTCCCAACACATCATCTTCTATATATTGGGGCCCAACAAACACAAAATACTATGGAAAGGCGACCACTCCAGCTTCTCATATATCTGATCACCACTTCAATCCATTTCTACACATGTATTCAAATAAGGCATCGGACTTTATGTTCAAGCAGTTTGAGGGCTTTAAGGACTTTACGATGAATACTGCTAAAAGCGGTTTGAGTGTAGGCGAGAAAAGTGCATTTTGGTTCTATAACAAGTTGAAAATTCTATCCAAGAAATGGTTTACCCACTTCTTTTTGACATTGTGTTTGGTGCTCTATAGTTTAATGGGTGCTGCTATTTTCATGACTCTTGAAGGTAAGTTATATTATTAATTTTTTAATTATATTATTATTCAGTCCCAAAGAAATATAAGCTAAATATTATACTTATTTTCACAAACAGCTTAGTTATAGTAAATACTTAATTAACCTAAAATATTTTTTTAGTTAGTTTCATTTTATTTTCATATTATTTTACGACTATGAAATTTTTCTTATTAAAATACATAAGCTTTAAAATCAAAATATTCTTTATTCAAATAGGCACGTTAAATCGTCAATCCACAAAAAATGTCAGTATTGTCAGTCTTACCCGAAGAAGTAAGTTATATATTCATATTGCTCACAAGCAAACCACTTTTTCCGAAACTTTTACTAGCCTAGAATTTTAATAAATTTACAACTCGTTTGTCTTTTTTGCACCGCAGCTGTATTATAATTATTAAATTCATTCTATATTTATTTATCAGATGAGACTTTATACTCTTATTACTCACTCACCTGCGAGTGCTTACAAATTTGATAGGATAAGTAAAGTTTAAAATTTTTATTGTTGTTAATAAAATTAAAAACAAGAAGCCTATTTACTATCTATACCAATATTATCTACAAAATAATAAATCTTCGCTTAGTCTTTATTCGTTTTATGCGCTATATTATTCTACAATATTATTGCACCATATTTATTTTCACCTTATAATATTAAAATAACATGGGATGTGTTGAACATATAATATTAAAAGTCATTGGTCGATTTACCTACTTTTATTGATGTACTAAGCACATTGACATTCTAGAAAATTAAAAATATATAAATTATAACAATTTGATTGATTTGATATGATATGAGAATAAAAATACTGACATCTTTATTACTCGTGACGAATCACAAACCTACTAAATATCTTTGGCTCACCTCGTTTCTTTCTCCAGCCGTCTCCAAAGTGATGTCACTTTCGATACATTTCATACATACATCTTACTCACAAAGCCCCATTTTTAAAATTTGAATAAAAATGCAGTTATATTTTCAAACTGTCACTACTAAATAGCATCATCAAAGAAGTCGTAGTTTATAATAAGCTGTTGTTAGGTAAATTTTAACTTTTAGTAGTATGATAATTAATACTATATAGAAATAACTTATTGTCTGCTGAAGGAAACTACAAATTATTCCCTTCATAATGTATTTTTTTGAATTTATAACATCTAATTTGTTTTTTCAATTCATATATATATATATATAATATGTTATAATGTTTGCGTTACTGACTGACAGACAACGCACCCAAACCCAAATAAAACCCAAACTACTGGGCGCAATAAGCTGCTCTTTGGCTCCTTCGTTCCTCGGGGAGTATAGGAAATCTAAGTGCTTTCCTATATGAGAGGAGTTCGCAAAACTCCTAAGTAAACACAAAGTTTACGTGGTACACGATATAAGATACGCAAACGAAATTGCAGGTTTTAACTTCTATGTTATACGATATGTTACAATAAAATTGATCTAAGACGTGACTAAGCAAATACTGGATATTAAGATCGATTCTCAGTCGTATAATTAGTACTGTCAGTTAGCCTGACATATCGTGTCTGTCACTTACTTGTCCTTGCGTAACGAGCCCATACAAGGTGGGCCAAAAGAAGTCATCCGAAGTTGTTTGGCTCTCATTCTTTTTTTCTTAATGAAAAAATGTGCTTGCTTGTATTACTTTGTACGTCAAGTTTTGGACCAAAGATATATTTAAAGAAGTATATAATACATGAACACGGAAAATTTAGTTTCTTAAGGTAAAAAAAGAAAAGAAAAAAGCCAAATTAATTGTACATTGTTTGTACACTGTACTATGTTCTCTTTTGCTAAAAAGTCCCGATAATTATATTCTAGTTATTAATATATTATTAACTAGCCGACCCGGCGATCTTCGTACCGCCTCAAAATGAAATAACGTGTCAAAATTCAATATAAAGTAACAGAAAACCAAAATTTATAATTAGCGAGGACATTATCTACGAAAATTCTCCTGATTTATAACCTAAAAATTTCTGATTTTGCCAAAAACTGACGATAATAGCCATAAATTACAATTTTTTTATTAGAGTTGTTTTCATAAAGTCAGGTTTAATCACTCCAAAAAAACATTTAAAATATATAGTAATAACATTTCTTGTGCAATATTAGATTTGTACTAATATAATATGATAAAACTGAACCGAAACGGAAACTGCAAAACTACAACTGTTATATAGTATAATATTCATATATCAATGATTGTATTTTAACAGTTGATGAAATTATAAATTTATGTATAACTAGCGACCCGCACGCAGCTTCGCCTGCGTTAACTACATGACAACTAGTTCTTTCGCCCACCCGCTTTCTCACTTAAATCACAAACTTTGCTGAAATTTATAATATAATTGGTTGTTACTTTTTTATTTACGAACTGACTGAAATGAACTAAACGCTAAATGTTAAAGGAAACTTACCACAATACTACCACAATAGTGCATGCAACTGCATCTGAAATCCGTTTCACAGATTAACGTGCTCAAACAAAAAGACATACAGAAAAGAAAATTAAAATTTATTTTTAGGCTTCTATTATATTGATAAATGGCCCTTATAATATTTTTTTCATATATCGTCCATGTACAGACAGCGATCAGTTACATTTTTATTATGTCTACAGATGTAGATTATAACCAGATATTATATTAAACAGTTGCTTTTCCTGTTCAAATATACCTAGGTTTACAATAACTTTATAGTTATTATTAGCCTCCAAAGTGAGCATCAACACCATTTAATTTCACATGCTATTAGTATTCCTGGACAGAATCATATGCTTTTCTTATATATAGGTAGGTATACCATGTGATATTAAATTGTTCTAGTGGCAAGTCCGAAATTATTTGTGGAATTTTATTTACATAACTGTACCTTGTAATATAAATGATATATTCACCTTTGTAAGGTAAAAACTAGGAGGAATCAGTTTTTTTTTGTCTTCTTGTTTTTATACCGTGTCTATCAGTGTTTTTTTAAATAATCGTTTATATTTTTGCGGACGAACAAAATATTTATATATCTAAATTAAGCATGAGGTATGACAGACCATGAGTACGCAGAACGAAATTAATAATAGGATCTAATTAAGGAACTTTTGATCGTAATTTTATACTGTGGATAACCAGTATATTTGAAAAATTATTTAACATTACAAGTAATATATAACAATTAATACATAGCAATGTATAAATGGAATTGAATATTGAAATTGAATTAAATGTTATTGTAATATAAATCACCAGTTCTATCAGATTTTCTTTTTTACTTGGCTTGACACGCTACCGCTTGTCTAGATTTTACGTCCCAACAATAATTCTAAACTTAAAATGCAATTAGAAAAGAACTAAACAAGCGATATTTCCACTATGTTGCTAAAATATTTAAATAAGAGAATTTTTCCCGCATGGCAGGCCCTAGTGTCAAGACACTCCGTTCTCTACGAACCGCATCAATTCCAGACATTTGACATTCCGGCTTGTTGAATGGCGGAAAACTGCAAATTTAACGTTGCGCTTTTAGCCTTGCCAGAGCGAAAAAAATGAAAGTAATTTAAATATAATCTTTCCTCTGAGTAGGAATCGAACCTACAACCAAGCGCATTTATAGTCAGACACTATGATGAAAAATATATATCTAGAAATATATTAAGAATATGTGGTATACCATATGAGACTTGACATATATCGAGTTAGATACTCCCGCCAGAATGCGCTTCGTTAGAGAGACGAAGCTCTCTGAAATACCTAGGGCGCTCTTGCCACCATTCCACGCGGTCATTGCATAGGTCTGTACTGTAATAGTATTGACTGGTCTGTTAGCCTTGTGCAAGCTTAAAGTGCTAGGATGGAGGTCGTGAGTTCAATTCCAGCTCACTTCATATATTAAATTTGTATGGGTAATATTTATTTTGTATTTGTTAATATTTATGTTGAATGCTACTTTAACTATTTATATATAGCAGTTGTAGCCTATAACTTCGTATGTGCCCTAACGTATCAAAATGTATGATGTTCCCATTGGCGTTAGAAATTTAGATTATTGAAATTTTTTATTTAAAATCCTCTTACTCTGCTATTCTATACCTACATTATACATACCAAAATTCAGCTCTCGCCCAGTAGTTTTAATGCTAAACTGATTGGTTTATATGAACTTAAGAAACTCTATCCTTCTTTAATGTTCTTAATTAAGTGCATGCCCAATTATAAAATCGTTAAATAATTAGGCGAAAAATTCTAAAAAGTTATAAAAGTCTAGAAAGTTATATTTTCAACTATGGTGCTAGATTTCAAAAAAGTATTAGTTTTGTATAAATTTCTAGCTATTACCGCTCTAGGTTGTACCTAATGTAGTCTTAGTTAGCCTCTGGATTTTTTTTTGTTTGTGGACTGACAATACTGACATTTTATGTTAATTGACGATTCGTGCATGTAATAACCTATTTGAATATATAATATTTTGGTTTGATTGATTTGATAAATGAAGCTAATGAAAATGATACAACAGTCTGTACATTAACTGTCGACTAATCTGATTGTGGCGTCGCGTGGACTTTATATTGCTAGCCATGCTTGCATTCCCATCTTTGGCAGTTCTTACGTTGACATGTAAAATCTCATGGCTTTCCCATTCTTGCAGAAATTTCGGAAACTCTTTTCTTAATGCCCATTGCACTCACTCTAGTTTCGGCTGTGCTGTGGATATATTATATTTGTATACATATATTATATATATATATATATATATATGTATATAAATATAATATATTATAAAAATATTCAAATAAATCCTTCTTTATTTATTTATAAATTTCCAAAACTTATCGAACTACAAATTTATTAGAGCACAATAATAATATAAAAGAAAAAACAAATCTAACAAAACATTGGTGTTACCAAAAACATTCTTAATGACGTATTTTATTTAAAATATATTTCCGTACGATCATCTTCTTTCGAATATAATAAAATAGCCTTTTTAGTAATGCCACAAACGGCTACCCGACATAAAATAAATATCGCAATCGAAAATAGTACCTAAATTGTAGGATTTAGGGTTGAAATTAAGAAAGCGTTTAATGCAAAAGGTATAAAACTTTAGACGACCAAAATAAGATTAGGGGAAGGGAATGAGTAAACAGACCGTTTTTTGATACACCCGAGGGTGACAATGGTTTTACATTTTGTAGTGTCGTACTGCTATCAACCGTCATTTGTGGAATTGTGGATACTAGTGGCTTTGTTGACCCGTAAAATATGCGTTGCCTTAGTAACGTGTATGACACTTTGCACAAAAGTGTATCTTAAACACGTTGTATTTATTTATATAACTTTCAAAACTATTTATGCATCTCCATTCGCACATATTTTGTAAAAATTAGTTAAAAAAAATAGGTCAAAAGTAAAGTAAATTAAAATTTAAAGTTCAGACTTAATAAAATGCATAGTTTATTTTGTAGGTGTTGCATATATATATATATTTTGTGTAACTATATACCACATAATATTGTATACTTTTTTATAACATTTATTGAATTATTATATTTGAACCCACTTTCGTCGCGTTTAGTTATAGTCAACATAAATTAATTTTCGAAATTATAGTAAATATTTTTTCCCGCATAGCATAGTCAGAGAAAACCTAGTGTCATAACAGTCCGTTCTTCACTTTCCACCTGAATTCGAGACATTGTGTGTTGAGTGGACCCAACGCCTCGCTTTGTCTTGTACCTGTTAAATATAATTCGAATGGGGATCGAACCCACAACTAATCGCTTTTGCAGTCAGACACTGTCCCACTGCGCCAAGATGGTCTCGATCGAGTATACACTTGTCATAAGTCCAAATGGTTAATCAATCTTAATCTGATATTGAATTCATAACAAGGGAATTAAATAAAATTATAATTCCGTAAATCCTATTCGCAATGTTTGAAAAGGTGTCAATTAACCAATGCATTAGTATTCACATACCTACGCGTTATAGATATCACGAGTTAGTTTGATTATAATATATTCCCACTCGGGTGAATAATTAATTATATTAAAATTATTTTCCTTTCCCCTCTCTGGTGAGATAAATCGCGGCGTTGAATTTCGCCACTAGAAATGTAATCTTCGGTCTACTGTTTTGAATTTTAGCCGAAAATCGTCCTTTTTTGCTTACGCTAGTTAGCAGGAACAAGCTGAATCTCTAAGGTAATAAAAATATATATTACATATAAAGTCGTAAAGAGTTTATAAGGTATATGTTTATTATGTAAAGGGTATTTTTTACATTTAGAGTTAACTTAGCTCGAAATAAACCTTGCAGACCTGCTCCGCACTTAGAGGTCTGGGTATAGTAAAACGCGGTATGCTCATCTCCAACTCCCCATACCGTAAAGGAACTATTACGAGAGGGTCGTGGTGATCCTTCTGCAAGTCATCGAGGCTGCGGGTGCTTTAGATGAAACACCGGAGCACCCTGAAGGTGACTATCTCCCGAAGCGCCGTAGGAAATGAGCGTATGCGCAAGCGTTCTTGTGACGTGTAATGTTTCCGATGGGTTTTAGTTGGTAGTATCGGGCTTAGAATTTAGTGAGACCCACAGTACGGTCCATCGCATGGCATCTGCCTTGCGCAGGGGCGGTCTGCGAAAAAGGCATTTCTCACCGTCACAAAAAAAAACAAAAGGCTCGATATAAACCTTCACCATTATATTTATACTTATTATACTTTGTAAATCACATCTTCAACATGTTATATGTATGTAAATAAGATATGAAATATACTTAACTCGAGTTAAATATTACTATTTTTATTAATATATATTACAAGAGAGTTATACAAATAGAATGTAACATACTGGAGATAAAAAAGAAAATTTCTAACACAGATTATATGCTAAAAGTTAATCGATATAGCATTTCAAGAATGCCGCTAAAAGAGCAAATAAAAAAGGTCTATTAGCGTCGGAAGCAAAGTTCTCTTCATTTTAGCTTCGTTATAGATACCGAAGTATAGGAACCAAACCCTATGCTGTATAAGTTTTTTTGAGATAGAAAAAGTTTTAATTGTTGCTTGTTTAACTAAATTGTTTTATCCTTCTACAGTATACACATTCTATATAAGGTTTTGTCCTATTTTTTATAGATAAAATTCAGTTTTTTGAACTTTAAACTTATCTTCATCTTTTTGAATTTCAAATTCCTTTCAAAAATGCGAAATGTATTAAAATAGGATAAATTTTAAAAACTCACAAAATGAATTATAAAAGTGGTGCTTCGTGGCTCTTTACAAAACCGTTTTTGTTTTTCTAATTACACAAATATTTATTTTTTTTATTTATATATATATATATATATATATATATATATATATATATATATATATATAATTTATATATTTTCTACCTTCGATATCAATGTGGCATGTCCCTCTGTAAAGATAATGTTAACGGGCAAAATAAACAAAAGTTTTATTTATATATTATTAATTTCTTACACGACATATGTCAGTTCGTGTGAACTACTGAAGGTTATGGTAAATATTTTAATTTTAGTTGGTATTTTTATAACGCTTTCAGGGACTTTTTGTGGGTTAAGAGGAAATATTTTATTTGTGTGAAAATTCTTAACATGTTAGATGCTTTGTAATATTTTTAGTGTGTTTAATTAGTGACTTACTTAAAACTATGAGTTATACTACATTTCTTGTATACTTAAGTTATCTTCCAAGCCTATATAATAGTAGGCAGGCAGAGGTTACTCATTTTTCACGGATGGCATTTAAGTACAAATTTGAAATTCGTCGCTGCTTACGAGAAATATCTCTATGAGTTTGTTATATTTTATAAAGATTAAACACATAAAGATTTTAACAAGAAAATAACATTACTTTAAAGTTATTTTCATTAGGGCGCAGTGGGACGCCTGAAATAATATAATGCGATGGTTTTGACTTCGATTCTCACTTGGGTGAATGATGATAATTACATTACATTTGAATTATTTTCACTGCCCCGGTCTGGAAAAGTAAAGCAGGGTGTTTATTTCCAAAATGCAATGTGTCAAATGTGGGCGGAAATTCGGAACGGAGTTTCATGGCAACTAAATTTTTCTGCATACGACCCAGCTACGCGGGATCGAGTGTCAAGCTAAAAAATAATAGTACTAATACAAACTAGTAAAAACGTAAAAATATATAAAAAAGTTAATTTGACAACAAAATTGTCCAATTACTGTAATATTGTAGATTTTTTCATTAGATATAGTGATAAGCATGAAACTCGATAAATTCGATGAAAGGGGCCTCTTATGCTTCAGCTATTTGCATTTTGGCCAAATCGGAAATCTACACCGGAACTTTTGGCGTGTAAACTACTGTAGGGCGCCAAAGTTTGTAGTTACCTAGGGCAAAATTAGTTTTTCTTCTGTGATTTTCATAATAGTAACTTGTAATTTTCATATAATTTGTGAAATAGCTATTTGATTTTTAAATTTCTTATTTCCAGTAATTGCACTGGCATTGACTGGCAGCGATTTGACATCACTGAAGACAATTATCTAGCAATATAAAATAGTAATATAATAAGGGGCATTTAAATGTATCAAATTTTATAATTTGACAGAACGTATTCCTTCTTATTTTTAAGAAAAGTTTTAACGTACCGTCCTTATTTAAGAGCAAGTAGCAAATAGAAGCAGCTAGTTTATATTATATTAAGTTAAGTTTCTGTTTAACTACATCGGCTTATTAATATTGTAAATATATATTTTATTCTGGAAAGTAGGAAACGACGTGTCTTAACACTGAGTACCGTCCTCCTACCCTACTATAAGCGGGCCATGCTAAAAATGTAAAATTTTAAAAAGCCATAAGACTTTATACCTTTCTTTTCAGCTAGATCTTATATTTCAAAACGTTCTTAAATGAAGAGTCAATACATCGCTATAAATACATATGAATGTCTCAATGTTTTGGAAAATATATGACTCACTAATTCAATATAAAATTATAAATAGATTATATTTTTACTCAAGGTGTAAATTTTACGCGTTCATTAATTTTACTGTCACTGCTTTGCGTGGGGGTAATATATAGAAACAATATTAAATTAAGATTGCTTTTTAACTTCTCAGAATAACTGGTAAAAACATCTGAAGTAATAAACAGATAAATAGTGAAATTTATTGCTGACATTTACTTTTTTCAAGTTTGAATTGGTCTAGGTCATTGAATGTAATTTATAATTTATTTTGTGCGTTATTTTTTTCAGGTTCACGGTTTTTCAGGGAGTCTGTAGTTAGCGTCAAAATATCGACGCGAGATCTAGACATTACGTGTTGAGTGGCGGAATTTGGCTTTGTCTTATGTACCGGAGCAGAGAAATGAAAATAATTTAAATTCTTTTTTCAAATTTGTTTCATTAGTATTTCATTTTTTGCTAAATTGTAAAAAACATGATAAGCGTTCAATAGCTAGTTTAATAGTTAGTTTGATTTACTGTTTATTAATTTCTAAAGCTTTATAATATAAAAAATCTTTCTTCACTTCTTTTCTATAAAAACCTGAACTATATCCAATTTCATATTTCTCCGTTCGAATATTTTTTTGTAAAAAAGGGACGAAATATTTCCTACCTAACGTTAATACCCTAAAGAAAATATTTCAACCCTATATAAAGATATTATACTATATATGAATGTAATAAATTGAATAATAAATACATTTATGTATTTTTATTATACACTTAATGCCAGAGCAGTTTAGAGTCATAAGTTCAGAATCATAAGGTTCGCTAAGTAAAAAAATAATCAAATTTATAGAATAGAAAGCTTGTTTCTACGAGCTTATAATGCATATCGTTTTCTATGTAAAATGTTAAAATTACATTACATATGGGTGCTATTTATATATTTTTTATCTTATAATTTAGCATATTTAACAAACACTATCCTACTTAGCCTTCCTACCACATTCCGCCCATTAACAGACATGTTTTCAGTGCCTTAATATCAATATAAATATTATAGTAATAACATTCGAACTGACTATTCTCCGGTGTTATACACACACACACACACACACACATAAACACACACACACTCAAACACACACACACACAACAAATGCATTAGAGACGCGTTAAAAATCCTCTCAATTGAATTTACATATAAATCAACAATTTAAATATATTTCATGTTAGACTTTATAATTTGAACGTATTTACTAACTCATTGATAGCGTAAATGTCAACATGATTTAAATGTGTGGCGATTTATTTTGGTACGCACTACATACCTCACATAAAAATAGAAAGATTCCAGACATTCGTGCAGGTTGTAGCATATTTTCTAAAAAAAAAAACTAAACAAATACCGAGTAATGCTACGTTTGAATAGTTGTAAAATATTATGTGATAGTGCTATTTGATCGATTGAATCGATTTTTATTAAAATCAAGTTTGATCGGAAAAAAATAATATACTATTTAACTCT
The DNA here is from genome assembly GCA_038994665.1 of Podotricha telesiphe. Taxonomy (NCBI): domain Eukaryota; kingdom Metazoa; phylum Arthropoda; class Insecta; order Lepidoptera; family Nymphalidae; genus Podotricha; species Podotricha telesiphe. Next base: position 144,354 of record JAOYRR010000384.1, on the reverse strand, counting down.
TTCGTTTTTCACTGGGTGATATTTCCGCTCTAGCAAGGGAAAGAGTGTAGTTGAGTTACGTCACTTAGCATTCAATGTCTCAAATTTGAGTGGAGAGTATAGCTGAAATAAATATCTTTCAGATCACGTTTACATACAAAATATTTAAAAATAATATTTTTAGATAACGTATAAAAATCTCGAACGCATTTTGTTTCGAACCCGGGCCTTTTGGAAACCTTCCAAGCGCTTTGACCGCTAAGACATGCGTTCTACATCCGGTTACATGAAAATTCTTATACACTTACAGTAGTAATTTGTGGAAATCTCTCTACAGAGATCCTAACAACAAAATTATTTTTAAGTTTGTTGTTGTAGTAAGCGTATAAGAATTTCGACATATCCGAACGTAGAACGCATGGGTTTAATTTCTTATATGTTTTCTAAAAAGGCTTTTCTTATTTAAAGTGTGCTAGTACTTTGAAAATGGTAAAGAATAATCTATATAAAATATGTAATATTCAGTACACAGGTAAGCGAAAATGGTACATTATACTAATGATGTAGATTATTTGGCTGCAAACGATTTTGACCATCCTCTGAGTATCGTTCCTAAGTAACGTTCGTTGACTAATAGTCTGAGTATCTCAGATTAGATTTGTGTTATTTTTGTTACTGACAGTAATTTGTAGACGAACCGCCAATTTATTGTTTCTAGCCCTATAAAGCTTTTTAAAGTAAAATAGTTTTTTATAACAATATTCTTGATGAGTAACATATTTGCTAAAAAAAGCAATAAAGGTAAATATAGCTCTAAAGGTTTAGGTATCGAGATTAAGGTAAGTGGCCAAAATATACTGTTCTTGCCGAATTTTAATCACGACATCCATGGCAAGTGTTATTTAATAAAAAACAACTAAAGATTCACCAATTTTACAATATCACACAACCCAACATGATACGATATAAGTTATAGCTAAAGACATTTAAAATAGAATAATTTATGTATAATCCAAGTTTATTTTTATAAATAAATTAATTTTTGTTTCATTATCTATTTATTTATAAAAATTCACCAGCGAAAGACACATATATCGATAATATTGGTCTGTCAAAATCTGTAATGAAAATGTCAATGTACTGAATTGGTTTAACGTTAAAATTATATTGAAATTTTGCTATTTACAGATCATCAATGAAATATTGACATTGTTTTTCAATAACGCTTACTGTATTATGAATATTATTTACACAAATATGACAAGATTACCGAGTTATTAGTGTCTCTTCAATTTATTAGAAGGCGTTTTATTTATTTTTGCCTATTATCGCAATTTTGCGTAAAATATGAAACGTAAAATATAGCTTTCTCGAGAAATCCTCTTTTAGTGCTTTCTTACATTACTCAGAAATCCTACGTGTTTTCATAATTGAACTTTCAAGATATTATGTGTTGGGTGGCGGAACTCGATGCTGCGATATATATTGACAGAGCGGGAAAAAATTAAATATAATATTTAAAATTACCCACAACCATCGCGGTTACAATAAGAATGCCATGAATCGCACCATGATGGGCTCATCACCAGAGCAGGTAGAAAACATAATTTTAATATATTTTTTTAAGTTATTAGTCAATTACTAACTATAAAGAATATCTATATAATTTATTAAGATCGTAACATAAGAAACTTGGCGGTCGTACTGTAGTACCAAGAGTGTTCTTACTCCAGTTCCCTTTCAGTAAGCTTCTTAACAAACTCGACCAATTATAAGTCTAAACAGACTCTATATAAGTGGCCCGTCAATATGAAATATTAGTAACAGCGCGATCCAACTTCTACTTTACGCACTATATTTACATAATAAACATAAATTTATGTTTAAAAATGGCCTTGCGAATTAACTCAGAGCAGATTCTCACACAAATTTCGACATGTATTCATTTTTATTCCAACGAAGTAATCTATAAAACTGACTGTGTTTATTTAACTTTGGATATCTGTTGGAATGGAAATAAAAAGTGTATTTTTTTACCATTTTAAATACTCGCTTAGTTTTATTTGCTGGTGTTTTTCTCATTTTCGTTGAGTTTGAAAATTTATCTAGTATCTAAATAATTGTATTGCACTCATATCCCGTCTACAGCCATTTACCAAAATAGTATGCTCAATAACGGAAAGTAAAAACCGTAATAAGTTATTGTAAAACTATATTTTAAGAGCAGTTGAATTTCTCGCATTCTTAAGCAAAACTGCCTTTCAAACCAGTAGTAGCTTCCTACATTTTTTTGATAATTAATCATTGTGGTTTCGAAAGTGTTTGTAATAAAGTACCTATTTTTTCATTTTGACTTGAAGCAGTACTAGCGAATCGTCCATATTATTAAATAAAAACATTGCCTTAGATAGAATTTAAATTCTCTACCATCGCATTAATCGTCACGTTTCAATTGCTCTTTGATATCTTATATTTTTTAATGTAAATATATAATATTAACAACTAACAATAAATGACAAAGGTCATATAAGTTCTGCTTCATCAAAATTTTAGGGTTCAGTAGGTTTGGAAGACTTCTGGAATATTCTTAACCAATACTTATTCGTCTAATTGAGTTAGCGTTGTAATTGACAGAAAGGCTAAAGTCTAATTATTTTGTGCCTAAACATCTAATTCTGTAACCAAAAACAATCTAATTTTATTAAATTCTATCTATTATATTCAATTTTAAAAATAATTTGTACTTTTTTAATGAAATATATTTTTGTTATAAAAAACTTTTAATAATCTTCTAAATGACTTCAAGAAAAAGTGACAATAAAGACAAGAATAATATTTCAATAAAACATCGTAATTCAAAATAGTTCAAAATTACTTAACCAACAATAATATAAACATTTAATAATATGCATGAATTTAAAATAATGTAATAATTAAAAATACTGTGAAGGAAAGGAAGGTAACACTTAAAATGTACTGAATGAAAAATTACCTTACTGTAAAATATCATAATCTAGTAAGTATTATTTTTTAACATATTTTTTAATGAATATAAGACTTTTTAATGTCATTTTTAATGTTTTCAAATTTATTTATGAAATAAAAAAGTCAAAAAGATTTGCTGTGGAAAGTACGATATGCACTAATGGTATGGTTATGGTAAACGCTCACACCATCAATTTCAATTCTAAAATGTTATCAGACAAAAAATCAACTTATTAGTAATTTAATAGTAAATCAACATAATAATCAAATTAATAATATTATTATATCTATTAAGTGTAATATACCACGTACTCGTACACATGTATACTGAATGCATTAAATTTAACTTCTCGAATATATTATATTTCATTTTATAGTTTAATAATAAGAATTCCTTCGATGTTTCTAGAAAATTAAGAGCGTGGTATTGTACGAGAAAATCGTTAAGCTGCAAAAGAATAAAATTACTATAAATATGCAATCTATTATATACATGTAATAATATAAAAAGCATAATCTTTTTCAAGTATACTAGTCAATTGTTGTAAGAACATTTTAACTAGTGAAACTGTAGCAAGTTGATAAATGTCGAAATGTTTGAATTGTAATATATCTGACGTTTTAAGCAATTATAAAAGTTATAAAAGCAATTAGTTTTTATCCAGACTTTATATATATATATATATAGAAATACGTTATTCTCTCCCCGCTCTTCAAAAATATTGTATATTGTCTAACAAACTTCATCGAAGAAACTTCCTTTACTCCTTATTGAACGAGTCAGTGGAATATATATTTTTTAATTTAAATTAAAATTTCCTAAATAAGTTCTTAAAGAAGGATTTCAACCCACGACTATTGGGCACCAACGCCACGCTAGCTATGTTTATTTCAAATACGTCGTGGCCGCATACTTTTATATTCTTCAGCTTCACGCTTATTCTCGCATAGCACATTAGGCAGAGATAACCTAGTGTCAAGAAACCCCATTATTCACTTTCCGCCCGAATCCGAGATAGTCTTGTTACCAGAGCGGAGAAATGAATACAATTTAAATATTATCATTAATCCGAGTGGGAATCGAACCTACAACCATCGAATTTACGGTCAGACGCTTTCACGATGGCCTATTTTATATTCATATTTCAAATATAAGAGAAAATAATATTTATAAATGGAATTACAGCCTACAAAGAGCAAGATATTACTACAGGAAAACGTTCCGTAAAAGTATTTTCAATTCGAGAAATTTTAGTCCGAGCCGTTACCTTCCTTTGTTTTTGTGTATGTAAAACTATACCTCTACTGTGCTATCTGTGCTTGGGCGTTTCATACATTATATGCCAGGGTGTATGTTGTTTTGTATTTTGTGGATAACTCTAAACGATTGATTCAATTGATTCCTTCATTGCACATGTTTTAAATAAAATTTCCAACGTGTTATATTTATTTTATTGATTGAATTGTTTTTTATTTTGCATTCTTTATTTAATAAAAACATTGAGTATAATTTATTCTATACCAACACCTCTTCGCATTTTTTCTAAACAGAAGTAAAATGCTTTTCTTTCACATATTTACATAGTGATAAAAGATACTGTAAATATATAAATAGTATGTAAATAGATATTAACTTTCAATATAAAATGAGGAGGATATTAACATTATTTTGTAATTACGTCAGTAGCAGTAAATTTTCAGCTTTGTATTAATTTTGTTAATATTACTGCAGTGTAAAAGAAAAAGCCATAATTACGTTTTTCAATTGAATCCTTTTTCAATTAAAAACTTTTTCAATGATTAAAACAGTTGCTATATAAGGTTACTACTTATGAATTTGAATTAAAGCTAATAAACCTTTAATTCTTACTAATAAGTAGAAAATTGGTGATTTTGGTAGTTTTGCTAATTACCTCGGATTCCAGATATTATGATGATATTGTACTGTTTACGGACCCGGACACGTGTGCAAGTTTAGATGCAAATCGGACTATAAAAAATGTATCAAATTAGCGTTGTAACATTTTATTATATAGTAGATGGATAGGCATAGATCAAGCTTATAAAATATTTTTGTGAAACAGTCTCTTAAATAGAATTAGGTTTATTCTGAAGAAAATGTTATTTTCATTTCTCGGCTCAGGTACCTAAGACAAAGCGCGGCGTTGAGCCCCGCCATTGAACACGCAATGTCTCGAATTCGGGCGGAAAGTGGGGAACGGAATGTCTTGACACTAGGTTCTCTCTGGCTACCCAGCTGTGTAGGAAAAAGTGTGGAGCTGATTAAAAAGTAGGGCAAAAATAAAACATATAAAACATGCAGCAATCATGATCGTTTGCAAACAGATTGACGGACAAACAATATATAATAACGCTTAGTGAGATGTAATCGTAAATAAAGGATAAATCTCTACCCACGATATCTTACGGCCTGTCAGCTTGATGTATGGAGACGGGATTGTTGGCTCTTCCTTGATAGATTAATAGCACACAATAGAGTTTATTGGTAGTCCTTGGAGTTTTTATGGGGCAACGTTTTTATTAATTTCTATAGTTTTTATTGTTATAGTGTATTGTGTAGTGTTTGGCTTTTGAATATTTTTCATTTATCCTGTATGTTTTACATAATATAAAAAAAGGTAATTATTAGTATTGATTATTTATAACGTGAAGGAAAATCGTCGAATCCGTTTTCGGTTTTTTATCCGAAAATCAGGCTGCATTAAATAACAGTTAAATTTAGGATATTCAAATTGTGTACGGAGAAAAACTGTTCATAATAATACATTAGAAATAGATTTGAGGCCATCGTGGCTTAGTTGGACAGCGTGCAGACTGTAAACGCGATTGGTTGTGGGGTTGAATCCCACTAGGGTAAGTGATTATGTTAAAATTATTTTAATTTTTCCGCTCTGGTACTAAAGACAAAGCGCGTCGTTGAGTTCCACCACTCAACACGTAGTCTTGATTTCGGGCGTAAAGTGGTGAACGGAACGTCTTTATACTAGGTTCTCTCTAACTAATCTGAAACTATAAAAGAAATAGACTAAAATAAACAGATTAAATTAATAAAATATACATTAAACAAACTAATATGTGTTTTATGTACGTTTTGCATAAAATGAGGTCTAATGCAACGCGTATTTTAGGCATTTACTAGTATTCATTAAGACACCGTGTCGACGTGAATTGATAACTCATAACACACATTCTACTTCTAAAAGCATTTTAATAGCAATATTTAGTAAAAGTTAGTATTTTCCGAAAGTTTACTGCAGTCGGTCCGTATGAAACATTTTAAATAGGTCAGCACAAGATTCTTATGTCATTACACTGTGATAATAATATTCAAGCAATGCTTAAAAATATATATTTAGAAACAGTACATAAATTTGAACGCAGCGGGATTCGAACCCGCGCCTCTTGGACGGTTTCCAAGTAACAAGTTTTTCAATATCCTAAGTGTGTATTTATTAAAACTTTAAAATGTTAAAAATAAGCAATGTTTGAATAGACAGATGAGAAGAAACTGTAAGCGAATGAAAAGCTTTATTAAGATATTTATTTATACACCTTAGAATTCTTACATTGGCCTAATCTTTGTATGTAAAATGATGTTCTCATACTCTTCCAAATATTTTGACAGATACACAGACTAACTAACTTCAGATAGTTATTTTGGTTTTCAATATGAAAAAATCTCAAACTGTCTCATTCATTTATATTTACATTGACTAATTAAATATTGTTGTCATAAACATATGCTTATTATAAAAGAATTTGACAGCGTATAATGTGAAAATGTTATACTCAATACTGTCCTGCTGAGGTCAAATTTATGATGCCAGAATGAGTTGTGAGAAATGAAAATGGTGACCTCGGTTGACCTTTGAGAGTATAGTATCACTTACATTAAAGGAAGTGAACTCAAAATTGGAAGAGCATGTATTTAAAGGGTAATGGCTTTGACTGCCCTACTAGGCATAAAGCTTGAAAGTTACAAGAAATATTAATATGGTTCTAGTAATGTTTGTCATATGTATACACGTTGTACTGCACTATATATGTGATTAATTTAGGAAACCTTGAAATCAAATATGTGACATAGAACAAATAGACAATTAAATTGAATGAAAATAGACAATTATGAATCTCGTACATACATTAACCTACATTAGCTAAAGAGTTTGGCTTAGACACTATGCTCGTATTAGCTTTATATACGAGTAGAACAGTCTAAACGATCGACTTTTTATTTTATCGTTTATAAAATATATTATTATAAGTAGCGCCGAATGTTAAGATAGCGCCGAAAATAGAGTAAGAATATAGAACGAAAATAAAATTATGAAAAATATGGTTATATTATAATGCCCATAATATATAGACAATATGGAATATATTATTCATGAAATAAACAACTAAATACTTTATATTGAATAAATAAAGGTCCATCAGACTGATAAAAAAGCAAATTCAATTGACAAGAATGTTACGTTAGTAAAAGATTTTTTATTAAATTTCATAAAAACACCTTAAAATTTTATTAAAAACAAGCAAATCCCATAAAAAGTCTGATAAAGCAGAGAATCCAAAAATTATTAACACAACTAAACTATGGAAAATTTAAATTTCGAAGAGAACTCTAAGTATTGACCGCTATTCTTCAACGGATCATAGATCATATATGACTTTACCCGATCTTACTGGTTATTTTACTTTGTCAGAGTAATTTGGAACGCATTAAGGTAGAATGTTAACAGCGCTGGTGACCAATCATCAAAAAGTGTGCTCCATTTTAAAGCTAATGGGATACAAAATAATTTTAAATTTTCAATAGTTACCTAAACTCCTTTTGTAATTCTCAAACAAAATTGAAACTCAGCAGGTTTGAAATGTAAGTAGTGTAGCTATTATATAATATTTGCGTTACGGCTTCGCTGGATAATCCTTTAAGGAAACTAAAGTAGTCTTACGTAGATATGTATGCATGGGATTTGAGTCTGAACTGTTATTTTTTATTTAAGTATTAAACAATAAAGATGTCATGAATAAATCATATCGTCCATAAGGCAACCAGCCAATAATTCAATTAACCGTTTTTACGATTGACGGGGCTAGAGTTTATCGACAGTTCGATATCCGCAGCTGGAGTAAAATTGGTTAGTGAAAATTAAAATATCAATGTAATTGATATAATAATCCCATACTTTTCATTTTGGTTTACATATTAAAATTCATAGTTTTGTGGGATTTTGGCGCTTTTTTCTATATAGTTGCGAGAGTCGGAAAGATCCTAGTGTCTAGACACTACGTTCTAGACTTTTCGCATAAAATCGAGACATTGCGTGTTGAGAAGCAGAAACTTAACGCCGCGCTTTGTCTAATTGAAATACGAAATTTGATATGATTTCCATTTGTTAATAGTATTCCATTTACACATTCCACTATTATTACGTATTGGACATCGGGTCTAAATGCGGGCGACATTTAAATCAGGTCAGATTCGTTTTAATTAAATTAATACAACATTTTCTTGAGTGACGTTTGATGGCAGTTTGATTGTTATCACAACCAACCTAAAAGAGGAGGACTTTAAAATCGAAGATATAAATAAAAAATATGACAAAGGATACGTACAGAAAAATATATACTTTTCATACATTCGCTTCACACGAGAAGGTAGTAAGTATCAATATATATAATTGAACTGACAAATTATTTGATTTTGTCACCGCTCATTCTTTATCTATACAAATAAATGAAATTAGAGTGTCTGTTTGTAATATTAAAATAGCCGCTATTTACTAAATGCAAATGTAAGTGTACACGGTATATATACCAAAATTATGTTTTTTACAATTTTAGTAACTTATCTATTACTACTTGACTTTATTTATAAAGCACTAAAAGAAGAAATACACAAACAATTAACCGAAGCTCCTCATAACTTGCGCCGTGTAAATCGATTGGATTACGAGATTTTACGAGAGACAGAATTTACTGACGGGGAAATTTCGACGCCTAACGGATTTAGATTGAAAATGGCAGTAAAGTTGAAACATCACTTGCAATAAATGAAATTTGACCCAGTTTTTATAGCATGTACCTGTCAGTTTTCACAAAATAGAAAAGGTATAATATTTACGTATTTTGAACATATTTATTTCACACATTGATAACTTATGTACTTGTTTACTACGTAATATGATCTATTAAGCGTAGTTAGCTACTCTGATCGCTAAAGCTGAGGTTATTGGTTCTATGCCTGGTTGAAAGATTTTTTCTAACCATACAATTTGTGGCAATATACACATTTTTACGGTATTGTTGATATATCACTATGGATAGGGGAACCGAATACAGCTTCACCTTTACGCTTTTTTTCGCGTAGCAACCCTGCTATCAGAAATAACCTAATGTCGAAACACTCTGTTCTTCACTTCGCCCAATTTATTTATTTTTAATTCTTTTTTAACCGCTTTAGTCACGTATATTGTTAGTCTTCAAAAATACATTTCCAATACATACCACTACATACCACTAATAGTACATACCACTAACTACTTGTAAAGTGTTCGCAACGTCTAGTTTTTTAAAATGTAGAATCGAATACTAATAATATACGCGATTAATCCGGTTTTTTATATTCAGAATTGGAACCTGTTATTTACTTACCTGTCAGATCACGTTACGAATCAAACATCGTTTACTATTTGTTAGTTCACATAATATTTGCACAAAGAATTAAAGTTTTATTTTATTTTCGACTATAATAGTTATTATTTCAAATAAATATATTTGTCTTATCTTAGTATAGCCGTACCTAAAGTAAATATATCAAGTTTTAAAAACAGTGCAATATTATCCATTATTGAATCAATGATATACCCTTAATCATATACCTAAAGTAATAAAATTAATTTGGTTTTATTGATCGTTTTAGTATTGAAATTACTTCATACTTTTACGTAAACATGTACGGAAAACAAGCAATATTTCAAATTACAGGAACACTGAAATTGAATACATAAATTCAAATTCACGACATCGTTTAATATTCTAAAGCCAAAACAAAACAGTCACAAATCAAAAGTTTCAGAAGTTTTATATAACAATGTAATAGGCCGCCAAATACAGCCTCAAAGAAACTTGCTGCCATCCAATAAGACGTGACATCGTCGTGGATTAATTAAGACATGCCTAACGTGGCAAATGCGCTGTGTGATACCGTCTGACTGTATACGCGTAGATTGTGGGTTCGATTCCCACTCGGGGAAATTATTATTTATATATATTATATTGTGACAAGGCAAAGCGCGCCATTTAGTTCCGCCACTCAACACTCGATGTCACAATCACCAGGCATTCACCCTTAAATACATTACATTTTGTTGCACACTGAATTTTTTGACTTTATATTTAAAATATTTCTTTACATTTATTTGCAAGTATTTCCTAAACTTTAGTAGTTAAGATAATAAACGTCAGAAATTATTTGACTAAGAGTGAGGAGTTTTTTTAATGAATATTTCATATAACATAGCTATAAACAAGATAATTATATAGAAATAAAATAAAAATAGCAAAAAGAGTATGATTTATTTTACTAACTTCATATTTTACTAAATCTTCATTTATATTAAGAAAGTTTATTGTTAAGATTGTCTTAAGAAGTTATTCATATATTAACTGCGCGAATTTTATAGGAATTTTAATGTACAGTTTTGATTTGTAATAAAGTTTAAGCAAATTTCTCTAAAATGAAGAGAAATGAAGAGAATGAAAATGAAGCTGGTAAAAAAATTGGTAATAAGTATAATTTTTTTGACTATTTATCTATTTTTTAATATTAGCAGACTAACAAACCTTTAAACATATTTTGAATTATACAGTGATTATTGATAGAATTTTACTAGGATCCCCATTACTCTTATTTTATATTTATTATTGTATAAATATATATATATATATAGACTAATAATACTTAGTTAAATTAAATTTAATCGTTAAAAAGTACTAAAAAATTAAGTAGCTGTTTCGCAATATAGCACGTTATACGATGTCACGTACCTACTCGTACGGTCTTGTACCAAATTGCTTGTTTTACTAGTTCTTTAAATATATATTATATCATTTATAAATATGTTTATATTTAGAGCCCTCTAGAAATGGATATTTTAATTTTTTGTATATTTTTTCATATTATTTTAACCAAACTTACGGTATTTTTATAATTTATATACATTTATGTGTGTAGTAAACTAAAAAAAAATACCAAAAATTTACTACGTATAATATTTTTTTACTTCAAAAAGTTATTATAAGTGATAGGTTATTAGAACAGTATTCATTCACCTGACGGTATTTTAATACCATATGGTATTATAATAGCGATATTTTATATTATTTTGTTTTTTACTTGTCTAGTACAATTAAAAAACTTTAATAAAATTTTGAAAAATATAGTTAAGGTTACATTATATAGAAAAATTACATACAATGATATATGTTTTGTTTTATAAGTATCTACCTTTGTTACTAGAAAGGGAAAAACACGAATATGAACTTATTAATACAATACATGCAGCTTCATGCTTTTTCCCTCATAGCAGAGGGGAACCTAGTGTACCTGTTCTCTACTTTCCACCTAAAATCGATACATTGCGTATTGAGTGTCGGTACTCAACTCCGCAAACTTTATTTTCTAACTTAGAGCGGAAAAATTAAAATAATTTAAATACAAACATTTCCTCGGATGGGAATCGAACCCACAACCAATCGTTTACAATGAGACGCTGTCACACTACGACACGATGGCCTTTAAAACATTAGATATATATCCATATCATCCACTTTTTTTGACAAAAGTCACATAAAACAACGTTTTCTTTAGAAATCAATATCAATAAAAACGAACTTCCTCATATATTGAATAACATAATAATCTTTCTTACAATATAAAGTAAATATATTCATAGATTTCATTCAATCAAATATGTGTACGTCTGTGTGTACAAATGTTTTTACAATACGCTTGTGTTTAAAAAAGAACGACAATCAAAATATATGAAACGACCTGCCTCTGAACTGTTTCTTGTATTTAATCTTTATGATGGAAAGTTTTGTTTGAAAATTTCAACTATCAATTACTTAAGTAACTTTTTAAGAATTGACAAAATAGGTTTTGATAATAATGCGTATCTACTTAATCACGCCATCGTGGCGCAGTGGGAATGTAAACACGACTTGTTGTGGGTTCGATTTCTACACAGGGGAACATGTAAAATATTTTCATTTCTCTGCTCTGGTGCCTTAGACAAACCACAATGTCCCGATTTCGCGCGGAAATAGAAAAAAGGAATTTCTTGGCACTTGTTCTCTCTGACTACCCTAAAGCTGTGAACCTACTTGTGAAGCTGTAATAAAAAAGTCTACGTAATTGACCCGAAACTTGTGAAGTCAATATGTTAACTTAGTTAATTGAAAGTTGATCTAATAAATATGTTTGGAAGTTCAGTGAAAATCGGAGAATATTCTTGTATTATAACGGGATCTATAAAAAAGGCAGTAAGTAAATATCCTTTTAAAATGAAAAAAAAATACAATTATAATATTTATTTTATTTGTTTGGATCACGAACACAACAAAGATTGACATATTATATAAAAAATACATAAGAGTGCCGTCGCAATTATAAGTGATAACGGTATGCATATCAATGAAACAATACAATTATATTAACTTAATATAAAAAATAATAAAACCAAAAAAAATACGAAATCTATGTGAGATTATATGTATACTAAAATAACAAACAAATATAGAGAAGGCTTTAGTTATTAAAATCCCAAGGACATTCTATTATATCGCTCTGTTTTTGGTTTTTTTTTCAAAGTAAACGTCAAGATACGACCGGGATGTTATCGCCTCCCTACCGTCTTGACGATTATTCGTATCAGTATTCGTAATCAGCTTCTGTATTTTGACATTATATTATATGTGTTAGACTATTTATTAACTATCTTGTATTTTCTGCGTGTTTTGGGTTCTATTATAAAACTATTGAATTATAATTTAGATATAAAAGAGAGATGGCTGTTTACTAAAACTGTTTGTATTCATTAATGTATCACAAACTTCATATTTTTTACCTTCTGACAATATGTTTTTATTTATTACGCTACAATAATTATTTCCCGCCATCACGCTCGACCACAGATTCAAAAGTTTATTCATAGCGTAGTTCTAATAGAGCCCCAGAAGGACAAACAGTATAAAATGTAAAAATATGGCGGATTTTATTTTAATATTCAAATTGTAATTAAAATCACTGTCAATATTTAATTACATTTGTTCTTTCTTCTTCTCCCTTGTGATTTTATGCTATTCTTTATTTGATGCCAAACTTTTAAGATCTTTTATCAAATGTCAAGGTCATTAGGGTTGAAAGCATAAAATACAAGTCATATAATATAAATTACATTTATCCTTTATTCTTCTCGTACAGAATATGTCTACTGGGGCTAATTAAGAAAAACTAGGGTCACCCTTTTACCCGATTTAGCACTTAGCTCAGTTCAGAAAAAAGAGAGTTCTCTTTAATGCTTACACTTTAATTCGTGTAGCAGGTTCCCGCTTTTTTTCCGCTTTCCGCCTCAAATCGAGACATTGCACTTAATTTGCGGCACTCAACGCCGCGCTTTGACTAACTAGAGCGGATAAATGTAAATTTTTCCTCCAAGTGGGAATCGAACACACAACCATCGCCTTTACAGTCAGTCCCACTTTACCACGATGTTATATAGTAAACTAAAACTGGTTTATATTTGGTTTGTTATATATTTTAAATAGTATGAGGCCGTGCGGCTGAATAGCATCACAATATAAACGCAATGGTTGTGGGTTTCCTTTTCGGGGAAATTATTATATTTAAATTATTTATATTTCCCCACTCCGGAAAGACAAGGCGCGGCGTTTTCCTCCATTAAACACTCAATGTCTCGAATACGGACAAAGTAAAGGTACACATTTCCATCAACATAATTGTGTTCAGTTCAAACTTCAAGTTAAATCTTTTCTCACGAATGCGTTGAATTATATTTTTTAAAACTATTTTTAGTCTATACTAAGTATCAAAAAATACATGCAATACAAAGCATGATATTTGTGATATACACACATTTGAAAACGTACACACACGCAAACACACACAAATGTATATTTAATAAATATGAAAAATCATAAAACTATTAAAAGAAATTGTACATCGTGATGTTATTTTGTAACTACTGTCGTCCGTACTCTAGCACAGTTAACTTTTATTTAATAACATCGACACTACTGAGGTACCTTTAAAGAGAAATATTATGTAGTTATGGACTTAAGCCAAAGCGCTTATAAAAGTTAAGGCATGTAGAACAGTGCCAATATAGTTTAATACGTATTAATGGTATTTTAACGAGGCTTTTACGATATGACTCTGCTTGATATCTCATAATATTGCAGTAAATCTCAACACGGTATATAGTTTGGAGATAAGAAATGTAATATTGTATGAGAGCAAGTTATAACAGTTTTATCACTTATGACATGTGTATGTTTGTTTTAAAATTTTTACTGTTTTAAAAAAAAAAATCAAATTATTGTATATTATTTAGTTATTACACATTAGTCTAATTAACAAATTTCGTAAAATATAATTAAATTTGTATTTTAATAAATTTTATTACGGTGTATGCATATTATTCCGATGGATAGTTAAAGTCGCTTATTTTAAACTATCAAATTTATATGTAAAATTAAAACAAATGAAAAAAAAAAAAACAATCAACTAGTTCACATGAAAATGTATTAAAACGTTTGATATTTAAATTTAAACATCTACGTAACGAATATTTTTGGTATTTCAGTCGAATAGTAGTTTCAAGCATGAAATATGCGTACTACGAGGTGTGCAGCTTCAGCGTGTTTTACAAGTGTTTATGCATATTGCATATATACTCTATTCTACACATGTACGAAAGCTTATTTTCTGGCACAGAGTAGTAAATAGAAAGTACCATTCCATAACGTGATAGATATTCTCATAAAACAGTTACAGTTATTAACTAGTCTAAAACTATCATCAGTTATATCTGGGATAGGTGTATTAGTAGGATCTTTTCCAATTTGGATACGTACGGTAAGGAGCTCGGACATTTGAGATGAGTATTAATATGCATTTTAAAGAGGCCCCTTCAGTCTGGTAGGTTGTAAGTCCTAGGCACTGCTCCAAGCTCCTCTATCTGCAGTGCGATGGGCCTTCGTGGAGAATCTACTAATCTATTCTTATCAATAGGGGTTCGATTCCAACAAAGTAGCTTTTGAAATGAAACAATTTTAACCGGATTCGGTTTTAAAATGTATTTTCGAATACCAAAATTATACGCGATTAATCCGGTTAAAATAGTTTCATTTCAAAATGTGTAATAATCGCTTTTTTCAATATTTTTTCAATTGCATATTGTAAATTAATCTTCTTAAAAACTAATCGAGAAAAACAAGGTGTAAACAATTTTTACATTTTGAATGAAATAGTTTAAAAAGCTGTTGTTGATAACCTGTACCTTTTTATCTTGCACCAGTCGTACGCTAGCAATGCATCCGGCAGGAAGTTAGCTAAGCGTAAACTCCTAGGTTAAAATTATATTATAAAATTTACATTAGGATTACTAAAGATAATAAAAATCAATGACCTAAAATCTAAACCAATTATGAAGAGAAAAAGTGATTGATAGATTATTAAAAAAGTGTACTTTTCAATTACTATATGTGAACCATGAATCAAATAAAACCGTTTAAAATTAATCTAGTGGTTACCGTGGTGCATTTGGCCGGATTCCAATTCTAAACACAATCTGGTAGTGGGTTTGATTTCCACTCGGGAAAAAAAAAATATTTTAATTATTTTCATTTCTTGTTCGTGACGTTGAGTTCCACCACTCAATTTCGGGCGATTTAGGGCGGAAAGTATATAAAACGGACTGTCTTGACACTAGGTTCTCTCTCACTACCCAAACTCGCCTTTACATTGTTGATACCAGTATAATCGAATATATATAAATATACTTAGTCTTGCCATAAATATTGTTACAAAGAAAAACATTTCTTCCAATGTTTTTAATTACTATTGTGTGTTAGTTTGATACATTTCTATAAAACCTAAAAATAAAACTTAAAAAACATGTGAAGCTTATTTAAGGTCGTCTCCATTGGCTGCAATACAGTCCCTTAAACGTTGAGACCAGTTATCAATACCAGCACGCATTCTTTCTATGGGAAAATTCATCACTGCCATGGTATGGATTGTTTTAAGGTCTCTAAATTATCATGGCGTTTATTTATATATTTATTAGCAAGACAAACAGTAATTTTAAAAAGAACAGAACATAAAAAGAACAAAAAATTCTATATAAACCCAATTAAGTTTCCACACAATATGATAAAAAACTGAATTAATTATGAATAAATATGATAAAATACATTATAATAAAACATCCAGAGGGTGTCCTGCCAAGTACCTGTCCGATATTTGGTCTTGGGCATACGGGTACGCGACCCCGGCTCCTCGAGCCACCACTATCATACTCTTATCCAATCCATGAAAGTGTGGTCCTTATACCCTCTTTCCTAGTTTCTTTCCCCCTTCTCCTTTACCTGGTTCGCTCCATCGCTCCATTAAAACTATTCTATTAACCACTATTCGCCACTTCAATGGACGTTAAAAAGAAGAGTCTAGAATTAGCGCTGCTTGGGCAAAATGGCGTGATGTCACAGGAGTGGTCTGCGACCGCAGAATACCACCCAAGCTCAAGGGACTGATATACAAGAGCCTAATCCGACCACTTCTCTTACACGGCAGCGAATGCTGGCCAGTATTATCTAGGCACGCTCAGTAAGTTCACGTCACGGAAATGAAGATGCTGTTTGTGGATGTGTGGCGTAACGCGGGCTGACCGCATACGTACGCACATTCATTCAAGGTAGTCTTAGAGTCCGCGACGTAGCGGACAAGCTCCAAGAGCGTCGCCTGAGATGGTGTGGCCACGTTGCGTGAAAACCTGAGAACTATGTTGGAAGAATATGCCTTGATATGTCTGTCCCTGGAGCAAGACCCCCCCCGGACGCCCAAGGAAGCGATGGCTGGATGTCGTGAAGCAGGATATGAGAGCCAATGGATTAACCATTGAGGATGTCAAAGATCGTGCAAAGTGGAGGAGATTGAGTAGGAAGGCTGATCCTGGCTAGGCCGGGATTAATGCCAAGAAGAAGATGAAGACATTATGATAAAATATGAATTATAAAATTTTAAAATTGTAATGGACACGAAATAAAATATTAGATCATAGAATTAAACAAATATTAATAAAAAACAATATTATGAAAAAATTAACATGTTTAGATGTGTTGATGCAATTAGTTGCAGCCTTCAATTTATATAAAGTACTAGCGACCCTCTCGCGGCTTCGCCCGCGTTGTTTCGTATTTTTAGCGGCCTTTTCGTAACACAATAAAATTCGTATAATTTTCTGTGACCTCCTTTTGTACCGCTTAAGTAGTTATTTTGATTTCGTCACTCTATTTTTTTTAAATTATCAGTTAAAAAAAGACCAGTGCGTCTCTTATAGGCTGCAAGTCTTAAGTAATCTTTTAAAATACACGACATGGTTTTAGGTGCTATCTTCATCTCCCGATATCAAATATTTTGCTTTCGGACAGGATTTCTTCGAATTCCTTTCCTTATTGCGTTGAGCGCTTTTTTCGGACGAACACTACGTGGAGGGGCCTTTCTGTCACAAACAGATAGGGAGAAAGGAGGGTTTATTGTACCTATCGATAGCCCGATACACCAACATTTACCTAATATCAAGCGTATAGAGGATTTAAAAAATTGTATTTAACAGTATATCTACTTTATGTAATGCAATCCTAGCGATTCGATTCTATTTATCGCCCCACTCTATTTTAATATCAAAATATTTTACAAAATACAAAATATATTGGCGCAAAAATAAGCTAACACAACAAATAATCAACAAAAATGACAGATTCTGAATTCAAAAGTAATATTTTGCTTATTTTTAATTATAATAGTATTTATGTATATTAAGTTATGCAGATTAAGTATATGTTTATTTTACACGTACATATAATATATGTGTAGAAAACATATACATGTAATACAAACATTTATCTCTTTGATACTACACAGAGTGTATAAACAGTGATAAAGGTTAAATGTAAATCACAGGTGCGAATCTAGTGAGATGTTCAGTATAATTCATAAACGTCACCTCAGGGCTTTATAACGGATCTTGAAAATCGCAAGGCTTCTTATGGCGTTAGAGTGCGTTTCCAATGTTTTATTAATATTTTATTTTATTTTATTAAACCATCGTACTTTTTTCGCATGTTCGGGTGGGAAGAGAGAACCTAGTTTCAGGAGAGTCTATTATCCACTTATATATATATTATGTATAATGTACATGCCCATCAGAGCTTCAATGCCTTGCGTTTGCAGTAGAACAATGTGAGCGCTGGCGATGCCTCGTTGTTGCAAGGCGTCAGCAATGTTTGCGGATGCAGGCATTGACGCATCGACAATAAGATGGCTCACAAGCAGTACAAACACTCCCCTTAGCACATTGGCTTGTAAGATAGGCAGTCCTCTCTGGAGGTACTAGAATGATATATACATGAACTTAAAAACTAACCAAGGTTAAGAATATTTATTAAAGGTAAAAAATTGTATTTACATGGTGTCTGGTAGAAATAACGCTTCTGTGATATAACCTGCGTAATTATATAGTACAAGTAAAAATATTTTTTCTGGTGTGGAGATAAAAAAATACAGAAATAAGATAATTATGAATAAGGCGAATAATTTTCAACACTTTTACTTAAGAAGTTTCATTTAACACACCTTGTTCATTATTAAATAAGGGCGCACACACACACTCAAGAGCGCACTAGTATTAGTGCATGAACGAGTATACTCGGAGTACTCAATGATACATCAGTACTAGTGCACGACTGACTAAAACTATAGATTAAACACACGTGCTAATGCACATACAAATCGAGTAGGAGAAGGAGTAGAGTCTAAGCCTTCCACGAAGTTCTCTTTCGTAACAATTATGTCTTTTATGGCTCATGCCAATCAATTAGCAATCCAATTAGATAGAGAAACTAAAGACTTTCGAGCAACTTACTTGACTTGAGTGGTAATAATGCAGTACGTATTAGGTGTATACCTACATTATATCAACAAAATAAATATTACACACACACCCACTACAATATGTTTAACATACACTTTTGTATAAATTGACCCTACACGTTGGGAGGACAACGCGTATTTTACTCGTCAACAGGTCTTGTAATAAAGGAACTGGCAAGATGGAAACTTTCTATTGTTTTTAACATGAATAACAATATTTTATTTAACAGCTTGAGCAAGGACCATTTTGCATAATAATTTAAGATGTCTCAGGAAAATTGTTAGCAATTCACGATAAAGTGACTGTAATTTGTTGAGTTGTTATTTTAACAAAATTTTCTCTTCATATTTATGGTTTTGTGCTTAGGTATTGTGAAATTGTGCTTAGGTATTTACGCTGTGAAACATTCAACATGTTAGGCGATATTTCCCAGATTCGATTTCTTCATAGTACAATCTTGCCTTAGTTGGACAGGTGCCCCAGTTTCGAATATATAATGTTAAGTACGTTAGTGGCGCTAGTCGCTTTACAATGATTGTAAAGATTCCTTCCTATAAGACCTTTGTATCATTTAAAGCGTCAGCATAGACGTAGAAGATGGAAAAAAAAATCTTCCGCGGTGATACTTGGGAAGCGTGGAACTAATTTTCGTACTGATTATATATTGGTAAATATTTTTTATTACTGATTGTAGTTTCCATTCGCTTATTTTTTCTTGCATGCCTTATATTTTAAGTTACAATATTTATAACGTTTTGTTGTTGAATCGTTTTAATTTATTTTACAAATAAAAAGGGTACGGTAACGGATACTTATCCGTATCAAAAAGGATAGTTGCTTTTGAGAATAGGCACCCTAGGAGTTAACAGTCTGTAGTTCAAGGTTCTTGATTATAACATTAGCTTTCTTGATTTTGACTTGGCGAGAAAAGTGGCCATGAATTCAGCAGCATTTAATTTGTATTTAATAAATGTAATAATAAAACTAGGCAACAAGAATAATAATTTCTTCATATATAACTAGAGTAGCAAATGAAAATTTCATAAGCTAACATTGCCTTCACAAATGTGTATTAAAACAGACATTTTCATTTTCCACGAATTTTTTTCCATAGCAAGTAGGCATATCTAAGAAGATAATCTTGAATAAATTATGACCAATTTCATGCGATATGCTAATTTATTAAAAGCTACTTTATTTGTATGTTATTTTTTATGGAACTATTGCGCTTGTCTAACAAAACGGTATAACGTTAGTGGCTTCAAGTATAGAGCCTCAGCAAATTTTGATATAATATTTTAGTAAGTTTGATATATAAATAGATTAACCGCACGCACGTACGGACAGATAGGATCTAGTGTTAAAATACTGTTCTTCAAATCGCTTGTGTTCAATTTGAGACATTGCATGTGAGTGGCGGAACTCTATAATTTCTCTGGCTCAATCTCAATGGTCTTACCAGTCTGACGAAACCAATACAATTTAAATATGACAAATTCCTAGAGGCATCGTGCCCAATACCGTCGCGTTTGCATTCCGACCCTGCTCATTATTTATTATTTCCACTAGGTATTACTTAATGAAATTATTTAAACACTGCCTTACAAAATGGTGGACCTTCTAAAGTATAGAAGGTCCAACATTTTGTACACACAATTTTGTACAACAGAGATTTATAAGTAAATATGAATATAATAATACATTTACTAATTTATTTTAAACACGTGTCGGAAATAAGATAGCGCGTTGTCAACCTTTTCCTTTCCAATGGAAAACTCTTGTCAAACGCCTCCTGAAATAAAACTTGACCCACTAACCCACATAAGCTTCGACGAAGGAATTTACTTACGTACTTACAAATTTTTTTTTATTGTACTTTATAGCAGTTGTTTTGGTTTGCATAGTTAAAAACTGCCTTATCTATTCTACCATTTCCTTTTCTCTTCTTTTGATATAAATTTAGCTAAAATGAACTTTTGTGATAGTTTTAGACTATGACTACTAAGGATTTGACAATAAAATTAAAAGTTTAAATACACGTTGGTAAGGCAACGCGTATTTTACGCGTCAACGGGACATTTTTCTCCTATTTTTTTTTATTTTTCCAGGAATTTCATTGTTTAACGTAAAGGCCGCCGAAAATACGAAACGAAACAATAACTAACGTGGGCGAAGTCGAGAGCGGTCCGCTAGTAACTAAATATATTCAAAATATTTATAAAGTTTCTATGTTGAAACCATCTTGGCGCAGTGGGACAGCGTCTGACTATAATCGGGATTGGTGCTGGTTTCAATTCTCACTCGTAAGATTGATTATATTTAAATTATATAAATTTCTCCACTCTTGTATCTAAGACAAAGCGTGGCCTTAAGTCCCGCACCCCGAACGCATCGTCTTGAATTAGAGAGGACATTGGAAAACGGAGTGTCTTTACACTAACTTCTCTCTGACTGTTATGTAAAATCGTAAACTAAAAAAATATAATTTCAGTATTTTATAAATACGTATGTACTCGCATATTACAAATTATAATAGACGCAATATACTATAATACGGTAAATATTTTTTAATAATATGTTTGTTAAAGGAAAAATAGGACAGAATATTGTTACTCTGAAGTGGAAATGTTTGAAATACATCTCAAATAAAATTTTCGTTTGAATCTTTAAAACTAAGGGTATTTGCTGCATTGCTTGCGATAAAGACCAATTTGCGAACGTGTAAGTTTAAATTTGAGCGTGTGATATTTATCGCCTACCATTTATTGCATGAAATCGTTTCTTGAAAATTTTATTATAATAATTCAAATAATCATATATAAGTAATATATATCTTTACGTACGAAGCGACTTCAATATAATATTATTTGTACAGATTCATTACTTTTCCCGTATAGAAGGGTAGTCAGAGAGAACCTAGTGTCAAGACTCTCCGGTCCTCCACTTTCTCGTCCAAAATCGAGATTTTGCGTGTTGAGTAGCGGCACTCAACGCCGCGTTTTGTCTTAGGTAACAGAGCAAACAAATAAAAATAATTTACATATAATTCCTCTGATTGGGAATCATACTTACAAGCGATCAAAGTAGGGTTATGCATGTCTCTGGTTACCAAATGGCTAGAAGGCAACCTTCTGACACTGATTACTGCTAATACAATAATATTTGCTTTTCCATAATTAAATAAAAAACAACCTTACATCGACTTTCATATAAAAATACATATGGGGAAGTGCAAAACAAAAAATATAAAGTAGTGTGAACTAAATATTTAGGAGTTATTGTGCACCGAAGGTAATCATGATACCTGCACTTAGAGAAAGTAGCGATAAATTAACATCACGAAATATTATTACGGAAATATATGTTGCATTTGTTCAACCAGTTCTAATATCTGTTTTCCCGTTTGAGGAGGAGCTCTCAAGAAAAAGATTCTAACGCTGGAACGTTTATATTTTAACGTTTATAGCGCAACGAGCTTTAATTAAACTTATGTACTTTAAAAATTAAATGTTTCCCATAGACCAGCTGTATGAACTAAGTCACTTACTAACTGTTAGAAAACTATATATATTCGATATAACCTTGAAAAAACCTCTACCCACACTTAGAGAAGAAAAAAGAAAGAAATATATAGTAGCGAACACCCCAAAAACTAGAACTTTATTTGCTAGCATCCAGTACGAGTCACGTTCATGTTCATTGTATAAAAGAACAAATAAACGATTTAATATATATCATTTGATATATTATGAGTGTAAAATTAAAGAATGGATTGGTTTCTTGGTTATAAGGAAACGGAAGCTTTTATACAATATATTTTAAATAGCAATATGCATTCATAAATTATATTTTAAAAGTAGAGTAAGGTGCTAGGTAAAAAAAAGATAAAGTTACACTATTATAGATTATAAATTGAAAGAAGGTCCGGTAACAATACAGCAACCTTCACCTATTACAAAACAGATAAATATTTACATTATAGAAAGTAAGTTAGTAATAAATATTATTTACAAAAGTGTTAGTTTATAATTTTATATTATTATATTTACATGAAAATTACAAAGAGGACTAAACGCAAACATTAACAAACACTGAACATTAAGGGGACGGGGAACTTGAACAAATATTTATAGACAATGGCATTTAGTTGTCAAACAAACCTAAAACAACGAAATGTCCGCGTTCCATTTCACTTTTCTATGCGTATTGGTTTACAATTTTAATGTTCTTAAAATGTGTCCTTTGCATTATAATTTATCTAAAATTTTATTTTGGAAGTAATTTTTTTTTTGAAAACAATTTTAACAGGAATTTAGTAGATAGTTATAATTTTGACAAAAAGATTAGGAATTTTGTTTAAATATACATTTTACGTAATACGAAACTATCGAGAGGGCAAAAATTAACGAGCAATCTATCGTTGAAAAATGTTAACATTGCTAGGGTTGGTTATTGGTATGCAGTTTAGAGATCGATCGAAAGATATATAATAAACAAAGGTTATTAAGGAAGGACGAAAATGCTAGATTGGAGATACATTATTAATTTCGGGCGTTAATGATCACTGTCGATTCGATTCTTTTGTTTTCGTGAAAAAATCAGGATATGTATATACATGTTATGTATATTAATATTTTTTTATTTTAATTTTCAGGTCCTTATGAGGAAAAGTATGACAAAAACCTCACGCAAGTAAGAAAAGAATTCTCAATAAGAATACAAGACAAGTTATTAAATAACCAAAGTTTAATACAGGTAATTAATTTTATTATAAATATATTTATTGTTCAGCTTCGCAAAGCAGAGCAGGCAGAGAGAACCTTATCGACACATTGCGTGTTGAGAGGCGCTTTGTCTTACCAGAACAGGGAAATGAAAGTAATTTAAATATAATCGGTCCGACGAGTGGAAATCGAACACACAACCATTGCGCTTACAGTCAGACGCTGATCTGCAGCGACTCGATAGTCTCAACATCATTAAAATATTCTGATTTTCACTGTAAGTATTCGCTATTCCACTAGTATTTTGTCACGAACTATCACTATTGGATTGCAGCTTCACGCTTTTTCCCGCTTCGCAGGGTAGTAAGAGAAAACCTATTGTCAAGACATTCCGTTCTCCACTTTCCGCATGAATTCGAGACATTGCGTGTTCAATGCCGGAGTTTAACGCTGCGCTTTGTCTTGTTCATTAGAGCGGAGAAATGAAAATTAAATGATGATTATTCCACCGAGTGGAAATCGAGCCCACAGCCTACGCGTTTGCAGTCGAACGCAGCCCCCACTACACCCCTATGGCCTTATTTTGACCTCACTATTGGATGGATGTGATGAATACGACCGTCACAAGATAATAACAAATTTCAACGACTCTAGTTTGCGTAATAAAAAATCTTTTTTAGTAATTGCCCTGTTAAGTGTCACGTGTCAGATTCGTTAGTGTTCTAAGGTTACGTCAATTTAGGCCATTTGAATGTTGTGCCAAACACAATATGTAATAACTACATCTAGAAGATTTAATTTTTATTGTCATACACTTCTGTCAATTTGTAAAGTTGGCAGAGCTTTTAGAGCTTTTTCTTTTCAGAGCACACTACGATGAGAGAAATTTAATTATAATAAAACTTTTAAAACTTTGTGAACAATTAAAAAAAACAAACGATTAAGAATGATTTGTATTTTATAAGATATATTATTTTTACAGAATAATCCAAATTTCTTCGCTCTCATAGAACAAAACCTGGAAAACTACGAGGAAAGCTTTAAAGAATATTTGAAGCATGTTAATAACAATGACACTAAGAAGAAGACGTGGACGTTTTGGAACTCCATGTTCTATGCTGGAACTATTTATACTACCATAGGTAATTTAAATAATACGTTTTTCTGTCAATGGTCGTAATACCACATCAAGCTATATTTTTTACTGTCGGAAATGAATTCGTAACCTCCGAATCTAGCAATCGTCCAATAAGCTGCGCGCTATTGCAATTTGAAAAATGAGCAAAAATGGTATTTTTTTTGCGATTTTTTGCGAAGTAATATAACTGTAGGGTAAAATTCAGATACTAATTCAATATTCAGTATCCAAAAACAAGGGAATAAGGGCACTTCACAGTACGAGAGCTTGAGTCTGGGTAAGAATTTTTTAATAAGATCTGTGTTTATAGATGTATCACAATAGAACAATATTTTAATTGTAATAAAACTGCGTTAAAAAACACGTAAATTGAATAATTTACAGTAAACTGATTTCTTTCAGTTATAGATTAAAAAAAGATATATATTAAGCAAAATCCATTTCCTAATTTTCTAATCAGATTAGAAGTTCTTACTAATATAGTCTTAATATACATACAGGTAGATCATATTTATAATTTTTTTTGTTTGTAGTATGATATTAACAAACACTTTCTGTTCTGTTCAATTCTGTTATATTAATAAAGGGCACGTTATATCTAGAGGCATTTATATAGGCCTTTTCTTAAAAGAAAACTTTTCTTAAACACGTTCTATTATAATGAGTTATATCTAACTTGTCCTCCCTCGAGTAAAGTAATTAAAAACAAACAATAGACAAGCTTTTTGCTTCAACGTGGTTTTAACTTCGACGGACTTAAACATAATACTTTCTTATAATAGTTAATAAAATAATAATATAGTTTTACATATATAGAATATTTCAATGTATGTATAAAGTCCCATTTGATGGGTACTTATATTAGTATAAATAACTATAATACTACTACTACATAACTATTAAATAATATAGCAAATTGGTTAAAATGTGATTTGCTATGTTTATTTTACCAGGCCTAAGATATTCATTTCAAAAGTTCTGAATGTTTTTGGTTTATTTTCTTTTACATTAGCTGAAATTGCTTATAGATAGTGGTGTGATTTTATTTGTTCTTGTTTTTAAAGTAAACAGCGGGGACACAATACTTTAATGTTCAGTGCAGGCTTTCAGCTTCAGACACATTAGATGAAGTGTTTGTTTCGACACTATACTTAAGATTTTTTGTTTTTTTTCTAACATTTTCGAATTGTATTATTCTATTTTTATTATAGAAAATTGGCCAAGATGTGACTACTATGGGATGTATTAGGGAATTATAAAATATCTAATTTTACGTACATGAACTATGACCCAATAACTCTTCTTAATCATATTCCAACTGGGGTCCAATAACGTAAAAAATGTTTATTTAAATATAATAAAAAACGTCTGTATAAAATAATGTTTTTTTTAATAAGAAAGACATTTATAATAGCATTTATCTTTTAAGTATATTTTCATATCTATTCTTCATCTTCAAGCTTTTTCCTGCATAGCTGGGGAAGCAAAGAGAACCTAGTGCCATGACACTCCGTTCTCCACTTTCCGCCCTGTCACGGAACTCAACGCCACGCGCTATATCTATTAATAAATACGATTGAAATACTACCTAATTATAAATACTACTCAAATAATAGTACTAATTTATTATGTATAGATATGAATATATTATGTTCAACCAATTCCAATATAACGTATAGGTTTTCTTTTTAATTACAATTAACAAAACCATTTTAGTTTATATTAATATTTCAATCGTTATTTTTATAGTAAAATGAGATATTACTGATATAAACAAATGTTTCCCTTTGTCTGGAACTTCGACTTTCACTGGTTGCGGACTTTAACAATTTTAACTCACACAAATATATTGAGTACTTGTAGGTGTTTAATTTTGGATCGCTGCCCGGCAAGCTTGGCGCACTTGAGCTCAGTCTTCACGCGATTTAAACGTTAATAGGGAAAATACACGTTTTAAAACTATTCTTTAAAACTTTTATTAAGTCAATTCAACGCTATATTTTATATATTATATGATAATTATAGTGATAAAAACGTAACATATCATGTTTGAGCACTACTTGTTTACATTCTTCATGACAAGATACCGAAAATAGAATCTTTTAATAGAACGACGGTGACCCGAATGTTTGAAAACGCTCTCCAAAATGGTAAGTCACAGTTTAAATATCAATAGCTGAGCTCTGAGCTTAATTTTATATGTCATCGTTCCAAGTTTATTGGCAGCTGATACTAAAAATATTGCCAAATGAACATAGCACAAAGTATACTTTAATTAGATTAAATCGTATTGTTTCGATGGATCTCGCTTGTGATTAATTAATAAAAAACGTTATTGTTATTTCAGGAGGCCGTTTTATTCAGACATGAGTGACAAAGAAAGTGATCATAGCATTGCTGTATCCTTAAAAATACCAATAGTGAAATCAGAAGGTGTTCAAACAAGTGGTATAATTATTTCTAAATCACCAATAAAAACGGAACATAGCAAAATGGAGGCTGAACCTGGAGTGCAATCTATATCCAACCGGAAACGAAGAAATTTGTCTAAAAATAGAGGCCAAGCAACAAGGCAACGAGAAAAGACCCCAGAACCGAGCAGGATTTCTGTTCCTTACGAGGACACTACTTCAGATGATGAAGAAGTGCATCCAAATCGTACTTCCAGGGAAATTGAAGCTGATAGTACCTATGAAGAAATGAAACGACTAGTTCAGGAGCAAGCTAATGTTAAGGATCCAGTATATGACATTGATACTGATGAGATTTTAGAAACCAGAGCAATGGAAGCAAATGAAAGAAGAAGAAGAAGTATTTCTCCATTCGCACTACCAGAAAAGGAAGAAATTGTTACATTAGTTCGAAAAGGAAGTTTTATAGATCCTGGAAATAAGTTGCTAAGTACTAATTATACTTTGAGTCCTAAAGAAGACAATCCGAGTCGTCGCGATTCCTTGACTAATGAAACTGAGGTAATAAACACAAGAAATTCGTTATCTCCACCTCCAACGTCTCCTAAAGGTAAAGATCAGGAACAATTTTTCCCTGCAGCGCCCAAAAAATTAGAAGAACATGTGTACCCGGATGAGATAAAAACATCAACGGATAAAATAAAAAGTATACAAAAGAAAGATGAACCTATTAGCAACGAAAAGGAGAAAAAACAAATCACCAAAACCTCTACCCCTGTTCCTGGAGAACTTGTCACTAAAATAATACAAGTAGAAAGAACACCGAGCAAGAAATTGACACAAGAACAAAAACCGGTGATAGATGTAAGAGAAAGAGTTGTGCGGACACCAAGTAAAAAAATATCAGCAAATTCTAAGCCAGTTATGAAACTAACACCATCGAAGCAAATAAATGAACAACAATCCAAAGTGCCACCAGTCAAACCAGCAAGAAGCAAATCATCATCTAGATTAGTGGTCAGTTCTTATTTCAAAATATTTTTGATATTAATATTCATTACTTTATTGGTAGGACTATATTACCTCTTCATTTAATTAAATGTACATTAAAACAAAATTAATCTATATCATAATGTTTAATAATAGAAGTGAAGTGCACTAATATGCATTCATCATAATATTTACAGAGTAAAACTAGTGAAAGTGAAATGAGTGAAGACCAGATATATCAACAAAGCGTTAGACGTAAGGTAGTGCCAACACCCCGTCGATTTATGAAAAATAAATCCCCAAGGACAAATAGATCACATTCAGTTGCCAAAGTTGAAGACACAGGGAGTCTAAATAAAACTGATACTGGAATGAGTCAAACAAGTAAAGAAATCATGGAGCTCATGCAGAAAGCTAGAGCTCGTAGTTTGTCTATTCCAAAAGATAATCCAAGAGTAGCACCTGTATACAAAAAATACAGTAAAACATTGCAAACACCTAATAAAACTCCAGTTAATTTAAGACATACAAGGGGTATATCTTGTCCTAAAACAATACAAATTATAAGCGATAGGGAAATATTATCTAGTTTAACATCTCAACCAGTAAGGAAACGTGAATATGAGAAGCACAGCAGACGTAGCTCAGGCTATGTTGACGCTAGCCAGTCGGAATATACTTCCAGTTGTTATTCTAGTTCGCCAAGTGAAAATGAATACGAATTCGATTTATTTGAACGATCAGCTGAACTGACTCGAAAACTTAATAAATTAAGTCAAGAAGAAGGAAATAAAACATCAAGTAATATAATTACAGCTCAAGATGACAATGAAAAGCATGATGTAATGCCAAAATCTACGCTGAGAAAAAGATCTCTTGCGAACAAAAGTCAAGGAAAAGAAATTGATAAAGAAGAAACCAAAAGAGATTCCCCAAAGATTAAAACAGACGGTAAAATTAAAAGTAGCACACTTTCACGTTTTAAATTAATTGCGAATTGGCAACAGTTTAAAGTTGATAACCATAATGATTGCAAGAAAATTTTGTTATTAAGAAATAGATGCGTGAGTGATTTATTATTGATTATCATAATGTGTGGTTTGGGCGGAATGATTTTTAAGACATTCGAAGGATCATTTGAAAATGCCTACAAGTGTGGCACAAGGAATGTTAAAAGAGATTTCATTGAAAGTCTTTGGCGCGATAGCTGCCGTTTAAAAGAGGAAGAGTGGAAATCACTGGCTAGACGAAAGTTGTATGAATTTGAAGAGCAGCTTCACACCGCCCACGAAGCTGGAGTGACGTCATATAGTGGACAAAGATCTTGGAACTTTATGAATTCTTTTGTCTATTGTTTGACATTAGTAACAACTATTGGTAAGATATTACTAAATAAACTATATATTGATACATGTGCACATTGTTGATTTTTATTTATAATCACACATTTTTTTTATATATAAACAAAAAATAGCAACCCAAAGTAAAAACATAATAATAAAAAGAAATATATAATATAATTGAATGATAATGATGATTTTTTCAGGTTACGGTCATATTGCTCCTAAGACAACGTACGGTCGAGTGGCTACAATTGTCTACGCTATTATTGGTATACCATTGTTCTTGATTGTGTTGGCTGACTTTGGAAAACTTTTCACAAGAATCATAAAATTCTTCTGGGCTTTTATTCGTCGATTTTATTATACGAGAAGTTGTAAAAGTGTACGAAGAACAGCACCTGTACAGGTAAATAAATATAATAGTATTTGTAAAAACACTTAAAGAAAAGTATCAACTATATTTTTAAAACTCTTACATTAAATTCAGTAGGAGTTAAAAAAACTATTTAATATATTATCTATACATTTATATATAATTAAATGTAGTATATAGAAGATATAAAAGAAAAAATATTATTATAGTAGTAGAAACCAAACTAATGTTTTTTAATTTCTTTTTCTGCTTGTCTGTGCTTTCCGGCTCATAATCTCAGAAATTCAACTCTCTCAAGCTCAACCGATTTTAATGCAGTTTTGACTATGGTATTTTGGTACACTTGTTATTGTTATTTCAATCGATTAACAGCTAAGTTATAAAACAATCTGAGTACCGTTTT
Source organism: Podotricha telesiphe (assembly GCA_038994665.1). NCBI lineage: Eukaryota > Metazoa > Arthropoda > Insecta > Lepidoptera > Nymphalidae > Podotricha > Podotricha telesiphe. The sequence continues at coordinate 113,746 of JAOYRR010000384.1, read as the reverse complement.
TATAATATTTTCTTGATAGGATAATTTTATTTCACATTTATACTAAAGGAATAAAAGTACTTACAGGAAATTTTTCTTATCGCGTTCTTCTTAAGAAATGTTTCAAATTACTGCTTTAAGCGAGGAAACAAAGCGTACATTTCTCTTTTGCTACGAAATGAGTAATGATTTTGCTGCGAGCCGTATGTTGCTTACATTTTATAAATTCTTATATATTGTGGGGATGAAATAAAATACTTTAGTCAAAAAAGGTATTGTATAGCAAAATTAACTTTAAAAGCATCCCTATATAATAAAAAACAAAAAGAGCCAATATTATTATTTCGGAATAAGACCCTTTTATTAGAGATAAGAGATAGGACCGAAAAATTCACATTACTATTATTATATTAACAGCTTTTAAATATTTTTAACATTTAAAATGTTATTCACAGGACATTAAAAAGCATTTGAATAAAACGTATAAACCTTTGAACGCAGCGGTATTCGAGCCCGCGCCTCTTGAAATGAATTTCGACGTAGTCGGATGCAGAACATGGCTAAGCGTTCAGAGCGCGGGGATGGTTAGAGGCGCGGGTTCGAATCCCATTGCGTTGAAATATTTATACTTATTCTAAAAATGTTTTAAATTTTTTGAAAACTTTATCTTTTTTTTTGTAGTAACGTAAACGCAGTGTAGCAATTTGGTTTTTTATACAAACACAGTATGTCCCCAAGAACTGTAAAGCAAGAAAAATACAATGCAGATTTTTTTAAATATCTCTAAAACTTTAACGAAAAATTGCAGCTACTATAGAAAACGTAAAATGTAACTAATATACCAAGTGATAATACAAAGTCTTTATTAAAATATCCTTATGCATTTAAAAAAAACATTTCTTTATTTACACTCAAAGGAGTACCTTAAAAGTTGATTGACTGATATCATACGAGACAATTTTAATTTCAGGAGGTAATGAAAGGCCTTAATATTGTATACGACGTGGTTCGCCGACCCTCGCAGATATTTACTGAAGAAGACATCGAAGGAGAGCATCCGGCGCAGCCACCACCAGTGGAAAGAAAGCTTAGCGATGTACCGCCACCACTACCCCCAAAACCTGGGACCTTAAGCGTTGAAAATGTCACGGAGCCTGATACTCCAGCTCCTTCTGTCTTCGAAATAGACGATGAGTTCAACCTACCGATTTCCGTTGCTATATTTATTTTAGTAGTATATATTATTATTGGCGCAGTTGGCTACAACTTTTGGGAAACATGGAATTTCTTTGAGTCCTTTTATTTTGTCTTCATATCTATGTCCACTATTGGCTTGGGAGATTTAGTTCCCGATCATCCTATGTTTATGATGGCGTCTATTCTCTACTTAGTGTTTGGTCTCGCTTTAACATCTATGTGTATAAATGTAGTTCAAGTAAAATTATCAGACACTTTTAAGCAAGCCAGTGCAAAACTTGGTGCAACTATTGGTCTTAAAGTAGCTGAAGAAGATGGTAGCTTAGTACCAATTACACCTCCTCCTATAGAAATACCTGCTATCCATAAACCAAAGTCCATAACAGAAGAAAAAAGTAAAGTAACAAAAGATAGCTAAGTTAAAACAGTATGAGTTGTGAAATAGGTTGTTATTAATGTGTGATTAACTCTAAGTGATACTGTTAATTTTATATAGTTTATATAATTTTATATAATATATTTATATTGATGTTTGTTTCTGTGTGTAAATAAAGATTTTTACAGTTTTAATATTTATTGTGTACTTAATAATATTAGTAACGGTAAATCGCTTTTATATAGTATATAATTTATTTAGACTATTTTTTTAATATTTTTTAATGTGTTATTAGCACACTTAGGAAATTGAAAAGACATATTTAGAAAACGTATAAAAATTTAAACGCAGCGGAATTTGAACCTGCGCTTTTTGAAACCGTTCAAGCGCTCTGACCGCTAAGCCATGCGTTCTACATCCAGCTACGTCGAAATATAAGTTGTAATAATCGTATAGCGTAGCGTTTTTTATTAAGACTAGCAAAAAGTCAAGAAAAGTTAATATTTTCTTATTAATAACTAACCGTTCTTTAGTTCTATAAGCCATTATTTGAACTAATGTTATTTTGCAAAAACCCTGTATATTTTAGTGGTGAAAGAAAAATTATTAACAAATGAAAAAAAAATGTTTAGGCTTGTTTAGTTCAAAATATTCAAAACGGAACGTACAAAAATAAAGCAAAACTCTCACAAAGAGTTTAATTTCCAGCGGCGTCTACACAATTGAATGGAAATGGCTTGACAATATTTTTCCAACACATTGTTACGGGTAATGGAAGTGACGTATAACGCTCACCTCAAAAGCTTTGCGAGGAATTTAATTATGCCCCCTGTAATCCAGCCTGAGTTTTACCAACATTGTCTGTATGCTTCGCACCTTTTGCGTTAGGTCAAGAACGCACTAACAGTTTACATAAATTATTACTAAATTTAGGTAGAGGCCTTACGTTGAGTTGAAATATAATAAAGCGAAAATCTGAAGTTTCCACCTTTTGCCCGTATAACACAGTAGTCAGAGAAAAACTAGTGTGTAGAGAACTCCGTTCTTCACTTTCCGCCCGAAATCGGGACTGTGTTTTCAGTGGCGGAACTCAACGCAGCGCTTTGTCTCAGGTACAAGAGCGGAAAATTGAGTATATATAAATATAATTATTCCGCCGACTGGGAATCGAACCCAGAACTGTATTTACAGTCGTATTTACACGTTGTCTCTGTTTAAAAATGCCTTTTAAACAGTCTCTAAAATGTGTACGTTATCATTAACTGTCTGTAAAGGTCACAATAACATATTTTTTCACCTCTTAGTTCTTTAATCTCTTAACTAAAAATCTTTTTGCGATTCTTTTTTCTCACACAAGTGATTAGCAATTTGACGTAATGACGCAATTTCACTTCACTGTACCGTGAACCCTTGGCGACATTATTTTTAAAGTTATTTTAGTAGTAAATACCTATGTACCAAAAGGAAATTGTTTGAGCATTAGTTTTGGTTGGTTTCTATATATATTTTAGGAAATATAATAGAATGTAATATTTCTCACAAAGGCCACAGAAACTGTCCCAGTCTTCCGTCAAACCGTGGATTAATACTTAACCTACAAAAGTATTAAGAATAGGAACTGCCGCCACCGTACGTTCTTCTTTCAATGTTTCTGAAATGGTATCGACCATGAAGAATACGTAATACCGAGGGAATCAGTCAGATATAATCGAAGAAAAAGAAATATCACACAATATCATATGTAATAAACGCGTCACCTAAATAATGTGTTAGAATTAGTCTACTTATATACCAAAGTTATATTAGTTTACTCTTATATGCTTTATTAATTTATATAATTAAGTATATCTTACCATAAGAGATGTTTGAGTGAAACGTACTAGTAATATGATGTATATTATTGTATATTGTGGTAAGTAGAAAATAGCACTGCTGTTGCGTGAAATGAAAGTATTATTGTCTAAAGATTTTTATTAATTATTAATTGAATCTATCATTTTACTTATAATTACACAACGAGAGTGATACATCTGTCTTATTTAACTTAACTTAACTTTTCAACCATCAAACGTACTGTCGTACTAAGCAGCCGCAGTCATACAAATATTGAACGGCTCGAATTCATTACGACTATTGTTATATTATAGGAAGTTAAGTAATTTTAATTAAAAATAAAAAAATAAATAACTGACGTATAATTAAAGGGTATTAAAGTAAAAAATTATGTATTTTAAGTTTTATGTTGACCGGGCATATTAAGGCTATGCCATATGCCAATGAGAGTTGACGAGTGACTGACACTCAAGACACCATACGCATTCAAATCACTAGCGTTTCTCTTCCGCTCGCGTCGTTCACTGCGCTTACCGCTAATCACTACCTAAAAATCGGCTCTGCGACGTCTATTGTAGATAGTTTCCGTCCATTAAACTTAAAACGTCCTTACTGTATATTCTGTGAAACGCGCCTTAAAACGGCATTATTTTACGTGTATTTTAATGCCTTTTTATTCTTTTGGCAGAGTGCTTCGTCGCGGCTACTGAACATTGATTGATTATATGCTAACATTCTTTTCAACAACCCTTTTCACAGTTTACAATAAAACAAGCTTTAGAAATATAATTACTTAAAAAATTATAAGAAATGGAGTAGGATATTTAACAACAATGAAAATATAGATCAAACTGTTATTAGCTTAACAATAACCATTTTTTCTAACCAACTTAGCCAATACTTTATTCGAATTTATGAATGATTTTCATAGGAAATTATAATTTAAATATTTAGTTGAAATCTGACGATATTGATTCGAATGAAGTCATCTGCCTGTTTACATTGAATGTGCCAGTGGAAATAATGTTATGATCCATCAATGTACCTAAGAGGTTAATGTTTTTTACTAATATTTTTATTTAGTACTAAAAGTGAGAAATTATGAAGGAAGCAAATGGTTGGATGGAATGGAGCGAGAAATGGGAACCACTGGACGGACCTAGGATGTTGCAGATCGTTCAAAGTGCAGGAGATTAATTCGCAAGACAGACCCTGGCTATACCAAGATTATTAGTTGACTGAAGAATAAAAAAATGCCACTGTAAATAATGAATTACACTAAAAAATATTTAATAAGTAAATTTAAAGAATAGCAAACACCTGAATAGGGAAATATAATTGTAAACTGTTTGAATTATGTTCTCAAGTACACCATTCAATACTCTTAGTTATAATCATTTATACTTTAATTAATATTTCCAATGTATAAAGTCTGTGTCAATACTCAGACTGTATAAAGTTATTTATAACTTCAGACATACACGTTCTATTCTATACACAGCGAATGCCATTTCAATCACCATAGAAATTAATTAACATGATACAAAAAGATGATTATTACGAAAAAATACCATTAAATATGAAAGAAAAATATCATGAAAATATTATTAAATTACGTTTGATGTGTTTTGGGTTCGTGCAAGAGAAAATTTGTAATTCATTTCGCGAATTTAGTGAATGAAAGTTCTTTCAAAGAGAATCTTTTAAATATTAGTCACTGCAACGTCTCTAAATATTTAAACGGGTTTATGAGATTTTGTATTTCCTAGTTCGCGTGGTCTGGTTAGAAAATTATCTTCTAACGCAGGAAAAAGGTCTATTTTCGAATCCATAAGTTTGTAGTTAAATTCTAATTGCGCTTAAAAGATATTAAACGAATTAAATAATTGAAATTGCTAATACTAATTTATGTTAAATAATTTTCTGTGTCTATATCTATATATGAATACTCACTTAACGCAACATCTCTACTTCTAACATTATCTCAATATTATGTTCAGACAATAAAAACGTTACTGCGCTAATAAGATAGGAGCTTTCTGTAATCACAAAAGAAAAATCCATTTAGGTTACACATTGTTATTCTGAGTACGTTTTTATGGAATGCGATCGTATTTGACTCATCCTTGATCTATTACTCATTATTTATTACATTACGATTCACATAATAGACTGAAATATTTATGCTTAATAGACTTTCTAAGGCTTTGTTAAGTGGTGAGCAGTTATATATTAAATACAAATCAGAGAGAACCTGGTAGTCTGTATACGTTTTGAACCTATAACCATGTTTTATTTAAATATTTGACTGCAACTCTAAATTTGTCCAAGTTTGTTCAATTAAGTGATAACATTATTATGTACAAAAGGTAATAAAATAAAAGCCAGCCAGAAGAAGTTAATATACTATATTAACTTTGTGTGTTTACAAAAATTATAATTGTTTTCTTATATTTATTCTTTTATATATCGTGTTCCAATCTAGTGTTGAAGGTTTTTTAAATTAGCTATTTTTTGTTGAATACTATACCCATTGCTGTTTTATAATGCTTTAAAATTTAGTATTCTATTATTGTATTTATAGTATATATAAAATAAGGTTCATGGCCAAATATGAAAGAAACTGATATTGAAATTTCATTTTTATACAAAATTTTATTCTCTATATAATACAATTAAATATTCAATAAATTAGACTTGTTTTTAAGACGCACTATTTAGTGATAGGGTCTACGACCCCAACTTCGGACTAACAGCATGTTCTTAAGGTTCTTTAATAAATCTTCTAATGTTTTCTTTGTATCATATGTTTTATAATTGACATACTCTTCAATAAAATTCTGGTCATAGTATTGGGAAAGGAATTTCGTCATCCTTTTCTTTATATTCACAATTTCATCAATAGATTGATAACACCAGTCAATATTTTCTAGTAATTTGTTCATATTGATATTTCTTGTTTTTAAGTAAAAATCTACAGTCGGCAAACGACTCTCAGTTTCACTTATAATATTCAAAATATCTGCTTCTATTGTATCCCAATGTTTTAAAAGAAGATTTAGCTCGTTGCCATCGAAGTAACAGTGGCTTGTATCAAAATTTAAGTCCATATTATTTAATTCACTACAGTGCAAGTTGGTGGCCAGATTGTCCTTTAAGTAATCATCAAAGAAATCACTTAAGTCAAAGTAGTTGCTATTATCAACTCCTTTTTTAAATTGTTTAATCAGGAGTAAATTAAGGAATAGGCTTGGTAAAGATACAGGTAAAAGCTCACAAGGTGGGTCCATATGGCTGTATCGCGACCAACCAGTGAGAATTATTCCTTTAAAATTATAAATTTCAGTGTCACCTCCAAATCTATAATCTAGAATAAGGTTCATCCAGCTCAAGTTATTCATAAAACGCTTTCTCATATCAGGATATGTAGCTCTCGGGCCATCTGCTCCTTTAAAGGCTGATGCTATCCAGATATTTTTCACAGTTTTGTGATACTTCATCATGCTTATATGAGATACTTTTATATTCGGAGTATAGTCCCAATACACGAGATCGAAATTGGGATGTTGAATTCTGTCCCAATGGTTCATTGGAATGGTTCGAAACATGTCATCCCAAACTAGAACTGTAGTATCGAGATTCATATCCTTTACGATATTTGTTACTAGTTGGATGTGTTTTAGATAGATATCCCTGTAATTGAACACAAGATTATACAATATTATATAGACTTGGATAAAAAAATGTAGTAATTATTTGTTTAGAATAAACTATATTTAATATAGTTTATAGGTTAGTAAAAATCTTGCTACAGAATAGCTTGCAATAAATTATCTTCATTATTCATATACAAATAACGACGGTCTCCATCCACGACAGGATATATGAATATTAATTATATCACTGCTGTACTCAATTGCATATGGCAGTTATAAAATAACACAATATAAAAACAGTCCACTATCGAAGAAGTTTTACCATTCAGATAATACCAGGGATAATTTTTCCTGTTGGACAAATCTTTCCAAATAGTGGTACATTTTATTCATATACAGAATTTATGTGCTTTTTATAAATTTATAATGTTTGTAAGTTGACTTAAAATATTTATAAAACCAACACAAAGCTCTTTCAATTAAATTTGGTAAGATGTAATTTTTCATTATTTTTATCTATAAATAGTGTTAGTAAAATATAATTAACCTAATTGATAGAGCCTTCTAGTGTGAAAACATTCCGTTCTCGATTGTTAACTTTTTTTTAGTTGTTTTACCAGATTGGTAATCCCCGCGGTCACTCATGGGGGTTAACCATCGGTAATGATGATGATGATATGATGATGACGACACCAGGAATAGTCTGTTACATTGAAATAATTGAAAGTTACTAACAAATAAAATACACTTACATATTTTTTAATTTTCTTGATACACAATTTTTACATTTGTTGATGTGGTAAACTTCGTCACAGCCAATATGTATGTGTTTTATTGGCGCTACTTCCCGGTGAAATGTGATTACCTAAAAAGGTAATTAATATATTCCAAGTAAAATTATTGTTATCAGCCAAAGCTTTTAATTTGAACTATTACATATGGTAATACTGAACATAAAAAAACGTGTAATGTGTAATAAAGAAATTCTATATCATTACACGATACACGTAGAGATGTGTAAAGAATTGGCGAAACATAGTGCCGCACTTATTCTATTCAGATTTTTCTTTGTGATTTGAACCTACATTTTATTAAAAATATACAAACACAGTTGTTTAATTAGTCGTTAATATAATGTTAAGAAATAAGTTCGTCGGTCTGATAATTAAAAACAATTTTTTGAGGCAGTCGTGTCGCAGTGGTACAGCTTCTGCAAACGCGATTGGTTGTGAATTCATTTCCCACTCGCTGAAATGATTGTATTTAATTTTTTTTATTTGGAAAAATAGTGGCGTTGACTTCAGCCACTCAACACGGTCTGCCTCGATTTCAGGAGGAATTTCTAGGTTTTCCTACCTGGATTTGATACTAGAAGAAGCGTGCAAGTGAATAAAGCAACTTCTTTTCATCATTCATCTGGGGACATATAGTAATATTTTAAATCCAGGTCAGTAATTGCATTATTAATAATTCTCAAGTATTCTACTAGGTAATCAAAAATTGTTAACCCTCCTTTGTCCGTATGAGGCGTCTTGAAATATTCATGAACGAATTTTGTTACTTAGAATACCTTTACTTATTCAACGGGAGGAAAATGACAACCATCGTTGAATTAATTATTTGTTATAAAATTATTGTAAAGTGGAACAGTCTGTGTGCTTCAAGTTGATTATGATATTAGATTTTATACACTGAACGCCGATAGGTTAGCGATAACCAACGATATTATATTTTACGTACTCGTATGTATTATATGTACGTATACTTTATATGTTATTAATATATACTTGATATATATAGTTCTACAGTCAGATATAGAGACAAAATGACGTTTCTTGCTAGATTCTAGTTTCACACATGTTTTTTCATCCCCCCGCTGCTACTGCACTGCCACAAAATGTGATGAGAAAACAGACCACACTGGAAAACGCCCAACAATCTACGCACAATTAATTAATATTTATCCCGACTTCCATAATATTTTCTCCGAATAATGTTTGGCAGACTAAATTCGCGTCGTCCATCGTAACAGCAGAATGTCACCCGCATATAGGGAAACAATAAAACGAAAAATACAACAGATTTTATATAGCAATAATACTAACGACCGTATCGTAAATTATATATCTGGAGTTTGTATTGTATGGTGAGAATGCAAATGTTCAGAATGCAAATGTTCATAATAATAATATTATTTGAGTATGAGTCGTTTGTTATTTGAATTTCGGTGCTTGGTGCAGTCCTCTCTTAAGCTTATATATATACACTGATAATCTAGCACAATACAGATATAGCTTTTGTGAGTTTTCAGCAAAATATAAAGAGGAACGTACCCAAATTCAAGAGCAAATATACCAAAATTTAATTGTACACGCAATTCCAAAATCGCATTTAATTCACTTAATCAAATAACGTAAACGCAATTAATTCATAAATAGCAACAATAACAATACAACAATAGAACAGATCCATGATTTAATATTATGAGGTAATGACAGTATCACCAATACATAGCACTAAACCTACAAATATTCAAATATACAGTAACCCCAATAGCTAGGCAATCTTAAGTGTAAGTGATGGAATATTTAAATAGGTAGGCGGTGTACTTGCTTTATAAAGTTCTAGAGGAAGAAAACAGTTTAAGTTGGATTTATATGATATTAAATTATATCATCATCGCACAGCGGTCAAGTGTAGTGTTTATTTAAATTCTATTAAACTTTTTCAATTTTTAGGCTATCCCTTACCGAATACGCAATGTCAATCATGCAAATGGTCAAGAAGCGTGGCATTGTCTCCATTTACGTGCGGTGTGTGAATATTAAAAAGAAGATAAAAGGAACCTTCTATTTCGTGTTGGTAAAGTTTTCCACTGTTATACAACCTTCTTATTTATTAAACAAGCCATTACAAACCTGCTCTAACATTTCTTTCACCAGCATCTGGCTCCCAGATTTACTAGGGCAAAGCGAGTCAGGATACATCGGTATTTCTCGTAAATTCTGAAACTCCGTGAGCTTCAAGGCATATTCCATGTGCCCGAATGTTTGGACCAGCGGAATTATGTCGAAACCAACGCGAGCGGCCAGCGACAGAAACTCCTGTAACTGATGTAATAAATAAATATCGATAGAATAACTATTAGAATTTTATAATTCTTAGTTATTTTAAAATGTTCTTAAATGCTGGCTTTATTTATTATTATTTAAATTTTGTTTAAAAGATTATTTATATTATTTAATTATGATTCACTTTACTAAATTTCATTTTACTAAAACGTTTTTGAAACAGTTAAATCTGGTTAACAATTAATTATCTTAAATTAAACTAAACCATATATATTATTCTCCTTATATGTATTTTTATTATCATTATTATTTTTTCTAAAATGTAACATATGAATAATATATTAAAAGGAGGAATTTTTATTTTACAGACTGAACTCAAGAACCAAGAAACAAGAACCATCTCATAGTCGGGCTTGATCGATCGCTACCAGCGATACCGCTCGCTTCCACACACGATATGATTAAAATATTTTAATAATAGATGAGGCAATATTAAGGCATTATGGGGAAATAAAAATGTAAGGCAGTAATAAAATTAGTCTCTGTCTCTGTGTGTGATTCATACATTTATGAATCTCTCTATAATTAGATTGAAATAATTGACCTAAGTGATTTATCACTAACGAGGTTAAATAAGTCGAGAAATGTAAAACATTTCTTACGTTTTCTAGGATCTAACGTCCTAATTTTCACACCCATTAGGTTTGTACATTATCTGTCCATCGCACAATGATGGTTTTAGATAGATAGATAGATAGAAAAAACTTTAATAATAAGATAAGATAAGATAAGATTTAATAAGTAGTACAGAGTGTGCAAAGGCAGTCTTATTGCTGGTAGCAATCTCTACCAAACAACATTTGGTGAAACGAGCATGGTCTTAACTCATACGGGTTAGTGAAAGCAAAAAAAATTATAATAATTAAAAGATGTAAAAGAAAAACAAATTATTGACTTATTCTATGCTTACTGAACTGGTAATATCACTCACATAAGTAAATAAATAAATAATAATACATAATACAGTAAAAGTACATTAAATCATAGAATATATATACATATAAATACTTAAAGATATATACATAAATATATAATTAAATAATAAACTTGTACAAATACACTTGTATTGTACATGAGAAGACATAACGTTAAAAATAAAGTCACAATGAAGCAAAACGTATAAACAACGGTTTATATATTATATGCACACAAATATTTCCACTTATTTTAGTTTCAAAACCACGATTTATGTACAATTAACGATTTAATACGTGCGCTTAACGTTTGTACATAGATTCCAGTCGAAAGCTTACAAAAATATATAAAATAAGATAATAAATAAATTTCCAATTTCTTTGCATCGTTGTACTCAACTAACGTAAAATTTTAAGGGTTCGATTTTATTATAATTAAATTACTGTAATTTGTCGCTCTGCGAAGACTAAGCGCGGTGTTTAGTTTAAAACTATATTTCAAATAGGGACGGAAATCTGAAAGTATGGACTCTAGGCTATATTTTTATGTCTACCTTATTAAGAGTGAAGAAAAGGCATGAAGTTCTTTTATTTATAAACCATTTTCTAAACGAACGGCAGAGACCTTTGTGTCTATTTAGACAAGTTTAAGATTTTAGTTTTATTGGTGAGATTAACAATTAAAATATTGTAAAATATCAGATCAGAATATCACTATTTATATCAATGTTTATACACACCTGTTTCTTTCCATAACAGTTCTTTGCACTTACATTCACTAATCTACCTTCGAATGGAAACATATCTTCGTATTCTATCAATAGACCCGTAACACCCAAATCTTGAAACTTTGGCAGTACCGTCTTAAGATAATTTAATTTGGGTGGAGATCCTTTTAAGTCCAAATGCAACACAATATTTTCTAACTTAACTGACTTTAAATTACGCATATTGCCTATTTGCTTTTCTGTTTTACTCGTCTTTATATTACGAAATAAATTAAATGACGAAATTAAGTATAAAATTATAACAAAAACCGTCAAAATAATACATTTAGTCTTCACTGAGAACTTTGTATAAAATGATAGACGCATTTTTGTATGACACTATATCACATAAATTATTCCACCAAACAATTAAAACGTTAAATCATCTGAAATTTCATTTAAAACTTAAAATCAGTCTTGTTATAAATCTTTTAAGCATTATTTTCACCATATAACGCTAACTATACGTGTTAGTGGATTGTTTAGAGGCGTACTGAACATATTTCCCTTTGTCTTTGCATTTGCAGGGCTTCTTCACCGTAATGATTTTTTATTATCTAAAGTTATAAGGTATTTTTCTTTATAATTAACTTTTGTGTTATTAATTATATGAAATTTCATGCTATTTACCTGTAATATCGATAAGAATTTAAGCTGGTTTCTCACATCTCTGGTATTTTTTTGGGAAGAGGCTTAGTGATGTATCACCCCGACCTATTTCCGCCGATTTGAGAAAAAAGTCTCGAAAACTAGCCAAACTCCATGGAAGCCCACAACACAATAAATACAACAAATTTCCCAAAGTGATGTTCGAATACAGACTCAGTACAATCAGAAACTATCAAATTCCGACACAATATAATTAATTATTTACTGTACAATACAAAATAACAACAATTAACAATTTTTTTTACAGCATTATGGTTTTTTCTGCATGGCAGGGTAGTTGAGAGAGAACTTAGTGCCAAGCCTCTCCGTTCTCCACTATCCGCCCGAATTCGAGACATTGAGTGTTGAGTTTTGCTCATCGCCGCGTTTTGTCTCATTCACCAGAGTGGAGAAATGATAATAAATAAATTATGATCATTTCACCGAGTGGGAATCGAACCCAACCTATCGAATGGTTAATCACGATTATACATGACTATGTATTTGCAATTGCTGTCCTGTAGCGCCACACTTATCATCACATCTCACATAAGTAGCGATATAATGCATGAAATATTATAAAACAATTTAATTTGAGTACTCCAGGTACGTACTCGATTGAACAATGTTATAATGAATTTAATAATATCAATACCATTTTTAAAATTTCTATCGATGTAGAATGTTTACGGTAGTAACTTAATTATCATATGAAATTTATATATTCTTTTATATTCGTTTATCAATATTCATATTTTTGATTTTCTGATAAGATTCTTTAAAATTATGCATAATAAAAAACAGCAACCTAACCAAAAACGCTTCTTAAGCGGGGAACGAAAAAATAAAACGTTTATATAACAGTTTCATGTATATATTCATTTATACACTAATAAAATTGTTATAAAATTAGTATGTTGGCAAAAGCATAAATATTATAAAATACGTTTTATTATTTTCTTTGTTTTTAGGTATTGGTGATTAGGTTACTAAAATGTTATTTATTTTATTAAGGCAAGAATATTTCCATACCATTTAATTATTTCAATTATACAATTTTACAATGCGTCTTCGCAACTACAATTGCTGAAAAATTATATTGTTTGTCTGGGTATCAAACTCCGGTTTCAAAATAATGGGTCCCTTTTTGTGATGTAATGAAATAATTGCAGCTTAAAAAATCATCCTTGCACCATCGTGTCAAGGTAGTATACCGTCTGACTGTAAACGTGATTGGTTGTGAGTTCGATTCCCACTCGGGATTACATTTCAAATATTTTCATATCTCCGTTCAGACGAAGACAATTGAGCGCGGCATTGTGCTAATTTGATTTTAGGCGGAAAGTTGAGAACGGAATGTCTTGAAACTAGGTTTTCTGGCTACCCAAACTGACTATCCTGCTGTGCGAGAAAAAACAGCTTTTATCTTTTATTCCAATACAATGTCAACTTTTGCAACGTTTACAACTAACTTTTAATAACCAACTGGTCGCAAACACACTCAGTATTTGCAGGCCAGCTAGTATCACGCGCTATTGGCCGCTCCCGTTTCTGCATAAATGGCATTGGCGTTACTGTATAAATAGCGTTGGCGACGGAACAACGAATCGCATTAAGAATGGACGGTTTTGTGAAAAAAATATTTAAGTTGCACGGATGTATTATGCGAGAAATCGTATTAAGCGAGTTCATATCATCGACATATTTATTTAAAATAAAATAGCTTTATAGGTTCACATAATGAATGATTATTTTCCTTTGAATTACCATTATAAGGAAACTCAAAGTACTAAGAGAATTTAAATAATTTTCATTTCCGCGCATTATATTGGTTTCTTAACATATTTACGACCTTATTTCATTTAATTTTTTCCTTGACCTCGATCTGAAAGTAGGTCAAAATAATTTAACTATGTAATAAACTAACACTTGTATTTCACTTTCATGCAGCTTTAATCTGAAATTTTTTAATTATTTATATTTTGGATTGTAATTCTTATTGTTGCCTTACAGTCCTCGAGGACATAGTATTTTGGTATGAAAATCAACATAGTAACGCAGGTGAGCAGTTAATAATGGACGAGTAATATATCTACAAAACTTTAAAAATATTTATATATTTATGTTTTTTATTTTTTATTTCACGGGGTCAGGAAAGAAGTATTTTAAAAATTGATTGGCCCATCTATCTGTTTAGATAAGGACAATCAACTTTTAATTTATATAAATAAATGTAAATATTTATCAATGTAAAAACAACTTGCACTGCTATTCGTCCGATTTGCTTGAACATCTGTCAATGTCTGTATATATCTGCATCCAATGACAGTATAATTTCATAGCATTGATACATTTAAAAAATGTTAATTTTAGTTGCTTCTTTAACTGTTAATTCAATTTATTTCCATTAAGCATAAAATACAAATTAGATTAATGTAATTTCATTGTGTTCGCATCTATTCATTTACGACGAGAAGTACATGTTGGACGGCGGAAACCCACATCGCCCTTTGTCTTAACTCAATGAGGCATACAATATCTACAAATATAAATATACTGTAAAATGCAAAATGTGATATTTTAATCTATTTTCATGATTTCTACACGCAGATTAATCGCGTATATTTTTGGTATTCGAAATACTTTTTGGAAACCCGACGCTTAGAACACTTTACAGTTGTCCGTGGTCATAGGTCTACCTACCTACCGGTTAAAACTAGTTTTATTTGCTATTATTTTTATTGTTATTGTATTAATATTGTTTCCTCACATAATATAATATCAATTTATCTACAGACCTGCCCATGTCTTTGTTAAATCAACATTTAAAAACGCTTCAGTTCATTTTTAAAATTTTTTTTACAATTCTTGTCCTTTTTCCTTTGTCTACCCCGTTAGGGATAAAGCTTGGACTCAACTTATACTTTCTATATTTAATAAATACCATTTACGTCTATAAAAACTAACTAATTAGTAGTTTTTTAAGTTATATTAGTTGTTATTATTTAACGCATAATATCAATAGTTTTATTATAGTACAAACGCTATTTACTATTTAGTCGGCGTCCTCGAAAGAACTTGTATTTTGCCATGAAACCTATATATAATCCGGAAGTTCCTTGCTAGTGATAAGGAAATCTTTGGTTCAGCACATTTGTACAGTTGTTGGTTAGGTTTTATATCATATATTTCTTTATTTGCTAGTATAATCACACAAAACTATAAATAACTATAAATTTATAACTAGCGACCCACTCGCGGCTTCGCTTGCGTAACTACATGACTAAGCCGCCCGCCCGCGTTATCACTTAAATCCCTAAACTTTGCTTTAATTTATAATTTAAATACCTGTAAAATTCTTATTTACGAAGTAATTGAACTGAAATAAATTATAAGTTAAGTTACATTAGTCACTAAATGTTAAGGGACATATACTACAATGTAATATTAAAAATGCATTTAAATCGGTTTAGTCGTTTCTGAGATTAGCGTGCATAAGCAAATAGATAAACACACAAACAGAAAAGATAATTAAATAAACATTGTTTTGGGTTCTATTACATTTATAAACTCCCCTAATAATATATATTTTACGTAGTAAAATTTTCAAGACAGTACTTTCCAGTTAGTATGTTGACGTTGTTAAGGATTCATTTTGTATTTAGGAATTTAAATATCCTATTCCGTGATCAAGCAAATTAAGTTGTTAGATTCATCCAAATACAATGTAAGAGACGGGTCGATTAAAGTAGAGACCAAAGTGATATGGGTAATCATATTATGATTTCGTAAAATTCAAGAAATACCCGAAATTATAGACACAATTTGTTAAAAAGAAATTGGTAGGAATATACTTTCTCTTTATCCTGGTCGTCTTAGCGAGGATATCAGATTCATGATATGAAAGTATTATAAAGACATCGGCTATGGAGACATGTGCACATTTTGAAGACCTGAAATTGGACGGCAATAATCCAAACATAAAGCCAACATAGCGTTACTAAACTTCATTATATTGAAGCTAATAAAAGCAAGTGTTAAAAAGAAGACACATTTCTTTATTCGGATTTTGTACCCGCAATCATTATGTGTACTGTACGATTATATCCATTAGATATGACATAAAGAATGTCTACCGCAATTTTGAAAAAGTCCGACAGTTTCCAATAGGCGCGGTTTCAAACCCTGCTGCGTTCAAATATTTATACGCTTTCTAAAAATATGTTTTTCGATTTCGTAATTGTGTGAATAACACTTTAAAGAACGTTAAAAAGTTTGACAGCTATACACTTTTTTATTTTTTAGAGCTTCACACTTTCCCCCCGGGTAGCCAGAGAGAACCTAGTGTCCAGACACTTCGTTGACCAGTTTCCGCCAGAATTAGAGACATTCCATGTTGAGTGGCGGAACTTAACGCTGAACTGTGCCTTATTAGAGCGGAAAAATAAAAATAGTATCAATGTAATACCCACGAGATAAATCGAACCAATAACCATCCCAACCCAAGTTGCTCAACTGCGCCTTGTTGGTTCCTAATTGCCTTACTTTAATATATTTATTATACCTACAGTACTTTTGTGAAGTAATTATATCGTTTATATATTGTTACTGTTATAGTGTCAGTAGTCTCTGCAATAATAATATGCAGAATATATATGAAGCTATATTTCACACCCTCGAGGGCTATTAACATATGGGTCGGTATAACAATAAGAGAAATGATAATGATCTCAGCTGCGCAAATTACATACAACGTACAAGAATTGGAGCTTCATATGTGAATTTCTGTAAACTAAGACGATGTGGATAATATGCTTAGTTATTAGTTTATCAAAAAGAAATACACTTTCTATTTTTGTTGTTAAGGGCCTAACTCATTAATTGAAAACCATTGCTAAATTTATTTAGTTTAGTACAATGGGTGCTAAGGAGTGAAATTGTGCATCTTGTGTCCAGGCTCCGGGTTTTTTAGACACTTATGACAATACACCGCAATGGTCTGGTCTATGGACCTGCACGGGTTTCCCGTTTGGGCCGACGCTCTAAAACGGCACAGTATTACCATTCATTTCATTCCATTAGGCTGATATGGAGGTGCAGGACCATCTTCAGTTAGGCGGTGTGTGTTCTGGCTGGAGTCCTGCCATGGGAGTGGTCCAGGTGAAGCACCGTGAGGTTTTAGTTGGTATACAGATAGCATACATATGCTAGTACAGAGTCCCATAACTGCGTCTGAGTCCCCAATCCAAGATTGGATGGATCGAGCTTTATGACCCGGCGCCGAGTCTTGCTGAAAGGACCTATCTAAGTTAATGAACAGGGTTTTAACTGGGCTTTGGCTTAACCACCTTTTCAAGAATGACATTTTGATATACTTGTTCCGATGTTGTAATACCTTATTCAAAAAAATATGGCTCAGTCACTTCTTCATAGCTAACACCTCACCAGACCAGTACTCTGTTGACTAATTTAGCATAAATACGGTCATTTTGTTTGTATTAAAATATTACTCAATTTTTACAAAACTTTCTCATCCTTAAACATTTTTTTTTCTGTGACCTGCCTTTGCGTATCGCTTAAGTAGTAGTTGCTTGGATTTTACCACCCTATTCTTTTTTAAATTATCAGTTAAAAATGAATTACGCGACTCTTATAGGCAATGTCATCTTTTAAAATACGCTTCATGGTTCTAGGTACTACCTTCATCTCCCGAGATAAAATATTTTACAATATATTGATGCGAAAATAAGAAAACACAATGAACAATCATATTAAAATTACAGATTCTAAATTTCAAATTAATAGTAAAAATAAACATATTTTAGTTATAACAGTATTTATGGCCGGACTAAGTATTACTTTAGGTGACAAGCGCCCATTGTACTAACGTAAGTTCAACAACACTTAACATTACATTACAGTATATATATAGAGTAAAAACAGCATTGTAAGTCATTTGTAAACCTAAACCTAACATAATAAAATAATAAGTAAAAAATCACTTTCAGAAAAATGGGACCCACCCTCATATTATTTTAGATTTTCAATTTATCTCCAGCTTTCAGCTTACTGCGTTAATTAATAACTCAACTCAACTCACTTTAATTCAAAGAAGTGTACTTTTTATAATTCGGTGATAATGATATAATGGAGTTACTGAAATAATTTGATCACCACTTAAATAACCCTAATATTATAACCAATACAAAATACAACAAACGTTGTAGGCAGGTTGCTTAGTAGTATTTTGTATTTAATAGGTCTATTATTGAGGCGATCGTGGCGCAGTGTGAGAGCGCCTGACCGTATAAGTAGTTGATATGGGTTCGATGCATACTCGGTAGAATGATTATATTTAAATTAATTTCAATTATCCGATATGGTGACTAGTCATAGTTACCCCAACCCAACACGCAATGTCTTTATTTCGGGTGGAAAGCGGAGAAAGGACTTTATCACTAGGTAGGCTGGCAGTAACTGTCACCAGCTATGCGGGGGAAACCGTAAAAAAGCAGTTTAAAATTTAACACAATGCCACGCATATCTACATACATATAATGTGAATAAACATACTTCAAATGAAATTTGAACCCATATCTTTCACGTACAGTTTTGCTATTGTGGTTCATAGGGATTTTAGATCTTGGTTCATGGTGTATTTGCGCGTATACATAATACTATTACTTGTCTATTTCTAGACATAAATCGTTTCATGTAAGCCAATGATGAAAATATTGTGTAAGTAACGCTTAGTAGTAAATGCGACATGCATTTATTATTATTAAAATACATATTAAGGGTTTATAATAAAATATTCTAGTACTGATGTTATTGAGTTTTTATAAGTATTCTAGTACTAGTTGTCGAGTTTTCTAATATTACTTAAAACAGCGGCATTATGGATAAACACTAAAAATATGCCCATCAGAATATAATTAAATGTTAAGTATAATTTGAAGTTAATTATTGAATGTGTCCACAAGATATGTTAATATTAAAAAACCCCAAAACGTACTTGCATTCTCCAATTAGTTAATTTGAAACTGTAGAGCAAGAAAATTGTAGACGAAATGTTGACGGAAACACGGCTCTTTACTGTATAGCAGCAACAGTATACGTATCCTTTGGTCATCTGTTCTATGGAAAATCAATAATGTTATTCATTTAACTTCTTCTTGTCACCAGTGTATGGAAATATAACTATTCACTCCAGAAGGAATCTAGTAATTGAAAGCGATCTCGTAATTGAAAGCGTAAATATACTCGTATGTTCTCTCCTCAAACTGCAAGTTAAGATTACTATTAAGATAGACGACTCAAGTTTAGTTAGATTGTTATATAGTTTATTCAGCTCATCCCAAAGTATTGTAGTGAATCAGCATGGGATGTCTTTAAAATGAAATGTCCCTTATTAAATCAATAAGGCTATATAAAATCCATATTTATGTCACGGATAAATTACGAACTGTGATTTTCCAATAAACCCTACCATTTAATAATATTTGTACATCTCGTTACGATATTAAAAGCTTCCTGAACAATATAAACTTTTCTTTATGCGGATGCAAATTTTACAACAATTGAATTGTAGGACACTTTACGTTTGAGTGCTTCTCAATTACGTCATCTACTATTTACTGATACTGAAATTTCCGCCTCATTGCTTAATTGATGCTTTATAGTAGTATAAGTATAGTAGAATAAAACGCATTAAAAATTAAAATAAAAATTGTTGTTTTTAATGTGTTATTCACACACTTAAAAATTCACAAACATTTTTAGAAAACATAATTATTTAAACTTAGAGAGGTACCTACTCGATCCATGATAAACCAGCTAAACTATAAGAAATAAGTAAATAGCGCATTAAAAATCTTTGCGGCGCAGTGGCACAGCGCCTGAGCACTTTGGGTTTAAACCTATGGTTATAGCTTCGATTCCCACTTAAGGAAATGGTTGTTATATTGTTTTAATTATTTTTTTCTGTCTCGTCTGGTACCGTCTAGAATTCAGATGGAAACCGGAGGGTGAAATGTCACTAGGTCCACTCTTCTCTCAAGAGAGAAAAATGGAGAGTTCAGATAAAATGGAAAGTGAGAAGAGAACGGAGAGTTTTAAGAGATTCGAGAACACTAAGAGTTTGAAGAAACCGGAGAGTTCTGAAAAAACATAGAGAGAGAAAGTGTGGAGAAAAGTGGAAAAACATCCAACGTATTGTCATAGAGGCTACAGTTATCGCCGGACGGCACTGGAGCTAAAGGGGAAACGATGTTTTATATCGCGAATACCTTTGACCACCAGAACACCCCTTTGAGTTCAAGACATTTCACGCTTAAAGTCGTCTTTGCTATAATGATTAATAAAGCTAAAACACAAAATCTTAACCCTACAAAGAACGTTTTTTCCTTCGTGCTTATAGGGTTTTACTAGTTAATATAAAATGAAAAAGGAATTAAAATCAAATATTTATGTAGAAAAGGTTTGGTTTTAATTTGGTTCCCGTCGAGGTACACTGTGCCTTAACACATTTTTTTTTCTAAATTACAGAATTTTACAAATGAATTATCTTGCTTTTAAATTATTTTTCTTTATTTTTTTTTATTGTTATTAAAATTGGAATTAAAATAATAACTTTCGTAACTGAATATACAAGTAGGTACTATTGATGAAAATTATGGAAGCAATTCTTATCTTTATAAAAGCAATGTTATACACGACATTTTTCATAGGTAATGAAAGTTTTGCTTATACAGCCAGAATATTTACAGCGTTGACGTTACAAACCCCAGATAGGAAAATATCTGAATCCATCACATCTGACATCTTCAGGAGGCAGTATTGCAGCATTATAGTTTTTCCTTTTCAGCTCAATCAGACGCAGATGAAGTTAGTTTGCGCACGAAGTTAGTTCAGGAAAGGTATAAGAATTATCAAAGTATAATTATATTGTTGGTTTCTGGGTGTGCATCTAGCTAGACGTATGACAATATTTGCACTTGCTCCCACATCTGGTTCAATTGACAAATGAAGATTTGGTTCATTGTCTATCCCCTAATAAATTTCCAAATTATACGCAAATCTTCGATCGTCGCAAAGTACTAGCAGCTTAAACCTCCATTTATGGCCGGTTGTAGAATATTAGAGTCCTTCGTTGCACATATTTGCTTGTCGACTCTCTCTCATTATTATTACGTATAGTTTGATATTTTTTTTAATTGTTTCCAGTACAGGCCAGTACAGGTATATTTTATGTAGACGATCTGAAGGTGGTTGCACTGAATATACTATAAACCTCAAACCCCTTTTTCAGTATTGGGTAAAATTTTCACTAACACTGGAACATGTATTAACTCATTTATATTCCAGAAGTCATTAAAAAAAATCATTTTTCAAGAATCAAAAATGAGAGACTTCCATATTAACTTTCAACCCCTATTTTAGAAGCTTAGGGGTAGAATTATTACAATTTTTTGAGTTTACTTATATTTATTCAATTACACAAAAATATAATTTCATAGTTGTAACTTTAAAATTTACGGGCTTTCACACAAACTTGCAACCCCTATTTCACCCTCTTAAGGGTTGGGTTTCAAAAAAACCTTTTTTAATGAGCGTCTACACCAGGAAATAAACCTACTGACTGAAAATCAATAGTTTTCGCTCAGCGTTGATGAATCAGTCAGTCAGTGAATCAGGAAGCTATTATATATGTAAAATTATATGAAAGTCTTAGAAACAAGAAAATTACCGCTTTAAAGTAAGTTATAATAAATTTGGGTCAAAGTTTCTATATAAGCAGATGGTAAATGAAGTCCAAGCAAACGGAGATGTGAGGACCAACTAGTATTTAATAATGAACGTTATGCGGCGATTTGTGGCCACCTCACACGACTGATATTCACAAATAAAGAACTGATTTGAATTAAACATTTTGATTCATTTATGTCACTCAAATTCAATTGTGTTATATAAATTAAATTCGCTGGGCTTGTTAATAAAATCAGGTGTTCAAATTTAAATCAGTTGTCATAAACATTTTGGTCGGGTGGCGTTTACGGTTCATAGCTTAGAGACATCTACACAATTTAAATTGCCAACCAGCAATTTTGTTAACAACATTATGATGCAAATTGAGACAAATTTGTGTAATTCTATCAATAGAATATTGTCTTTAGAGTATTAGAGAATACGAGGCTAGTTACAATTTATGTTATACAATTTTTTCTAAACTGATTGATATCCAGATATATAAAAAAAAATATTTCTTTTCTCTCTAGCTTATATATGTTCTTATATATATCACTTTTTCATCAACCGTTTTTAAAAGTTAAAATTGATTGCATCTTTCTTGTGCCTATATATTCAAGCTTCTTTGCACGGCTTACCAACGGCAGTGTTTCTAGGGTATTCGACTTGGGCACCTCCAAGAAGCGCGTCTATTTCCATCTTAAAGGCCGGCTACTTCTCTGTAGCTCTTCTGGTGTTAAAAAAAATACAATATATAATTCAAATACAATATATTAAATTCATTCCGTAAGGACATTTACAAGTTTTAGAGCATTTCGAATAGGATTATACGTAATCAGCAAATGAGCTGCTATAATTAATGTCGCTTGTGCTCGGCAGCCCAATTAACCGTTGTCATTATCTATACAGGCAAGCACATTCTAGGTGACATGATAATTCGATCCTATTAAAACTAATTGTATTTAATATTATATATTAATAATGAAACCTAAAAAACCATTTAATAGGCTTAATTTGCAAGATTATTCTATTAGCGAGTGACATGGCACTCTGAGAATTTATGAATATAATATTGTATTTTGGTTAAAAAGTCCGTGGTCACAGGTAGTCCATGGACTACAGTAAACTTTCGAAACGTCGGGTCTCTAAGATGTATTTCCGAATATAAAAAATATACACGATTAATCCGGTTAAAAATAGTATCATTTCAAAACAATGCTAATTTATCTTAAAAATATCAATTCAACTAACTACATTACTTACTAGCTACATTAATTAATATTTTTAATAACGTTTAAATTACCTTAATTAATATAAATAAAAATATAAAGAACAAAAAAAACGTCTCGAATATCTCCAATTCGATAGTCACACCAAGTAAGGGGCATCATCAGTCGATTTATCAGCAAATTTAAAAGAATGGTATGCTTATATCTATTTTTTTTCTAAGTCAAATTAACTGTTATATACAAAAAAGCAATATTAAAGGTTTTTGTAAAATGGATTTTACTTTGCTTTTCTGGAAGCTTAAGAATTACAAACCCTAAGCTTACGATGGTAAATAACATTACTAAAATATTGTTAATTGATTTTGCATAAATAATAACCAATTAAAATGCTTATTTTTAGCACGAACCAGGGGCCCCTAACTATAATTCTGTCGGTCTATCGGTTTTAATAATCGACCATTTGAATTAGTCTAATGAAATCAGGTAGATTTGCGGCCGTAACTTTTTTTTTTTAAAAAAATTATTTTAAGTTCATTATAGTATGATTTTTTAAGTTAACTGTCATTGTATTAAGGTAAATACACAAACAAAACAAAAAATAGATATTTAAAAAAATACTATTTTACATGAAACTTTCCCCTATGTTCTTCCACTGTTAGATATTCTAAATTAGCCGTTTTCACCTTTTGTAATATAAAACTTTTATATAAATAGTACAGAGGCAGAGAGAACCTAGTGTCGAGACACGCCGTTCTCCACTTTCCAACTGAACATTGTACCACGATGGCCTTAAAGTATAAAATAAATAAAATTATTACATTTGTAAAGTAAATAAAAAGAAAGCCAACAGCAGCAGCTGTAAGAATTTTAATTGAATAATTTCCTACAGAAATCTAGAAAGAGCACTAAGAGCAAATATTGTACTTAGCGAAATGGAAATAAAATATTATTGTAAGTGGTACAGTTTTGTTACTTAACAACTTTGTTTATAATAAATAGAATAAGGTTATGAATTTAATTTAAATAGTCTTTATATTTTTCATATTTTAAACTTATATTTCGTCTTAGGAAATTAAAAATACTTCAGAAAAACGTTTAAAAATTTTAACGCAGCGGAACTCGGACTCGCCTCTTGCAAAAATATTTATTAGTATTTATATCCCTTAATTACGCTGTAAGAAGATATTATACGTAATTTAATTGTGTGGAAATTCTAGTCCGTACAAGATTTAAACCAATCATGCCTATCAATTAAAGTCAATAATAAGTAAATTCACATTTTTTTTTGTCAGAACAAAACAATATATGCTTTAAATACCTTAGAACTAAGATATGATTGTGAATTATTCATTGAAATATATAATTGGCACAAAGGTTCTTTATTCAACGAAGCATTTACCTGATAAGTATATTACGCTTTATAATATGAAAAGAAAAATTCATCTTTATCCGTGCTCTTTATATAATTCTTCAGGTCGTTTTTCTTTTATTAAGTATATAATCGGTATACCATGTATTAAATTGTTGTTAGTTTATTATTTCGTAATGTAGGTAAATTAAATACCAAATTTTTTTTAAGGCGTTAGTTTTAAAGATCTATTTTGGGATCAGTGATTGTTTTCAAAGTAGTCAAAGTATTATAAATTTAAAAAGAAATAGGTATATATGAAAATAGAGATATTTGAACTTCTATTTTAACAAAATAATATATGGTCGTACGTCAAAACTTCTCAAAGTCAAGTGCGAGTTCGTGTCAAACTTACTCGAACTATAATTAAATACTACTTTATGATGTACGTTACGCAGTGTTCATTAGTTTAAATGGAACTTTTAAAGTCAATTATTCTTTGACAGGAAGTTATATATTACTGTCATTAACTGACTTTATAAATATTATGTTATGTAAAGCACTGTTTGTTTTGGAATATTTTCATATCTCTTTCTCTTCTCGCAATTAATATTTTTATAAATCAGATCCTTTTATAAAAGACATAAATTTTTTGAGGCATAAGTTTCGCAACTAAACAAGCCTTTTACAAGTGTGATATAGGAAATACGATAGCATTACGTGTACAGGTATTTTTTGTTTTAACAATTATAGAATTACATAGGCAATTACTTGACAGAGAATGGAGTATCTTGACACTAGGCTCTTTCTGGCTACCGGGAAACCTTTCCGCGGGAAAAGTATGAAGCTAAAGATTTAACATTTTGTATCCTAAATTGATGAGAACAATAAAGGTTTTAGTAGTAAATTCATGAATGATTTGAAAACAGAACCACAGTTGTAAAGAAAAAAATCGTGTAAAATCGCGTGTTGTTGGTTGAAATCTTCTCGGCAAAATGAAACTGGAAGAAATAATATGAAAAGTACATTACGCGTCTGGAATACTAAGTATGTACGGTTTTATCCAATGCCTTTTACTGTATTTTTTCCAGATCATTCTTCAGTCATAAAAAAAATTACGATGAAGTACGCGTAGCAACGAGTTATCCTCACATTAGCAAAATATAAGGCTTTTAAAGTCTACATTTATTTTTACTGTATACAGATTTATAGAAAGTTGATAATTGAAACAAAAAACCTATGAAATCATTTGAACTTTTCTTTTATAAATAGTTCAGAGTGTCTTCCATAAAAAAACCGTTTTATCCTTTAAGAAAGAAATATTTTTATTATAATTAATCATCCAAGGAAGAAATATTTTTATTATAATTAATCATCATATCAGAAATATTTTTAAGACATTGACAGCGTCAGGTGGCTGGCAGCGGATGGTGAGCTGCTGACGACCGCGATGGTTGGCGCACTATGAGGGAGGCCTACGTTCAGTAGTGGACGGAGAGAGGCTGAGATATATGACATCGTCGGACTGGATACACGATGGTTGTATGTTCGATTTTCACTCGGGGGAATGACTATATTTAAATTAATTTCATTACTCCGCTCCGGTGACAAGATAAAGCGCGGCGTCGAGTTTTCCAATAAATCTATCTATATATAAAATATATTTTTGTCTAAATCATTGCGACAAGTTTTAAATTTTCGTTAATTTTAAGGGAGATTTTATAATGTATCTGTAGTTTCCGGAAACGTTTAGTATATAGTAGTGGTAATATTGTAAGGATTACTCAGAAAACATGAAATTGTACGTAACAAGGAAAATAGAAACTTGACATTTAAATAAATGATAATTTTACTGAAAAACCTTTCTAATCATAACTTCCATCATTTTAGAACTTTTTCCTTCAATTTAATTATAGTACAAAGTTGTCTCGACTCGACATTTTGACACCTAATCATACTTAACAATCTTCTGTAATCTTACAAGCTTTGTTCTTTCTAAAATATAAAGGAACTAGAAAAGTTATCTTAGCTTTGATGACGAGCAGTAGGATAACACACGCGAATATAAAGTCAAATCGAGTCGATCGCGTGAATAAATAAAATAAAATAAAAAACCTTTTATTTTTTACAAGGCAGTAAATATCTAGAAGAAAATTTGACATAAATATTTGACTAAGAAAAGAACTTTCCGTTCCTATTACATGCGAATATTTGTTTTTATATACAATAAATGAATGTGTTTAATCAATCAGATTTAGTTACCATGCAATGAGTATAAATGTATGCAAGAACCTCCCAACAGAAGGTAAATGCCTCCTCAAGAGATGACCAGTGTTTTTTGTCCTCCTGCTCCTTATATCTTTATAAGTATGTATTTGGTCTGCGTTTTTTTCTGTGGCCCAATGGTGTCTTTACGGTCCAGTGATTGTTGTTAAGTCTGGCTACATGTCCAGTCTATCGCTATTTTTGCTTCTATGAGTGACTCAGAGCATCTATGGCTTTAGTTTTCTGTCGTACGGCGGATTTTATTGATGCTTCTTTCCATAATTGTTTACTTGTTATGATCTTATTTTTTATTTTATCAGTAAATTTCCAGGTTTGTCAGGTGTATGATAGTGATGGGGAGTAGGAAGGTATTCATAACTTTGCTTTTCAAGTTTAGAATTTCTTTGAGGCTTCCGAACTTTTTCCATGTGATGTTGACTTTTGTATCTTCTTCCAGTTCGTTATTGTGTTCGAGTGAATATACACTGATAGTAATATCGTTGCACATTAAATAAGACACATAACTTGCAAATTAAAAAACAATCAAAACGTAAAATAAGGTAATTTTGCAGCTTTTAATCTCTTCCTTTTATACTTTGACATTTTCTTTTCATGAGGGTTGATGATTACATTAAAAATATATATTTAAATAAAATATTGTTTCCGTCATTGCGCTTTGAGTGTTGGAACTTAACGTTGCGCTTTATTTTAGGTACCAGAGAGGAGATTTTTTTTTATTTTAAATAGGCGATGCCTAACTCACAAATAAACGCTTTTACAGGCAGACGCTCTCACGTGGCGTCACGATGTCTCGATTTCCGTTGGCAAGTGGAGAACGGAGTGTCTTGGCATTCTCTCTGAGTATTGTTTAAATGAGGCTGCTAAAATATTGTTTAAATATTCGATACAGAATATAGTTATCAGTATATTTGAAATATACACTTGAAATATACAATATGAAAAGTTTAAAGTGTCAATTTACAACAGATATGTGGCTTATTTTACATATTTGTCATGCAGTGAAAATCGACAAGTATTCGTCGACATTTCCTAGGTGAAAATTTTGTATCTCTCGAGAATTTTTATTGTAGTTGTAAACTTGCAAAGAAAAGATAAATTTGATGTTGCATATATACAAATATCGTAAAAACAATGTTGCTATACTAAATAAAATACTTGGTTTTTCATGCATCTTCCACATAGAAATAAACTATTTACATGATAGAGATTCTATTTTTAATTTTTTATATCTAAAGGTATGTGGAAACATATAACATATTTTTTCTCCTTATTTTTCCTTTCACTCAGCGTTTTCCTGCTACTGCATACGAGTAAATACAGCTTCACGTTTTTTCCTGCACGGTTCCCTTGACTATCTAGTCTAGACACTCCGTCCTCTACGCCCCGACCGAATTCGAGACACCGCGTGTTGTGTGGAATATCGCTGGTCTTCCCTCTCAACCCTGGGGGAAAAGGGGAAATGTAAACTGACCGTCACGCTCGGCTTCACCCACGACTATAGGTGGTGAGTCCTAATATGGGCCTTTTTTAAAGCTATCGTTCCAAAAGGGATAGGAAATGCGGGGTAGGGGGTGAACTATTGGCTGGCTAGAGTTGGGAGAGGACTGGGGTGCTAGGTTGTTCAGCGAAAATCCCAGCTCTCTCATCGGCTTCAGGGCAATCTTGATGGTGCTGTGTGGAAGTACTCAACACCGCGCTTTGTCTTGTACCAGAGCGAAAAAACGAAAATAATTGAAATATAATCATTTCTCAGAGTGGGGATTTAGCCCACGACCTGTCGTCACGTTTGCGGTAAGATGCTATTCCAATGCGCCGCCATAGCCTTACTAAAAAGCTAAATAAGTAGTGATTTGATTTTTATATATTGAAAATAAAATAAGTCAATAAGGTTTAAAAATAAAACTATATTCACCGTAAATTTATTCACCGTTCCTTGTTATTAGAAGGCAGACGAAAATCAAACAATAACTTTCAGAGTTCGAGCCTGAAACCGTTTAATGTTTTTGTTGCTGAAATTAACTTAATATTCTTCAATGTTATTTTAATATATAAATTAAAAATAATATTTTCAATAAAAAGGTGAACTCGCTTTGTTTTAATATAAAAAAATATATATGTGCAGGTTTTCATCGCTATCAAAAAATTATGCTTTATTTTTATATTCTTATATTGACTCCATACACACTAAAATAATAGTAATTGGCATTCATTTCATTTTGAACTAAAATTTATTTTATGTTTTGTTCATGCACGATAGTAAACGCATTTTTAATTTACGAATGTATATGGAGGTGTATGTACTTCCTTCCTTTAGTATTAAATTATATTTAGTTTAGCACCGTCTACATATGCTCGTATAAAAGATGTCGCTGCCTGCGAACAAATTGCACAAGTGATCCGTGCTGTACGATTGTAATAAATATGTTAAGTGCGAATAAAGCGCCGAGAGAAGTGGTGCTGGCTGTGCTAGTGGACACCAATTACATATTTGAAAATACATTTTAAGCTTAAAATATTATGTATTATAAGTACCGATCTAACGAGTATGTTAGTGATATCTAGTTCGGTAAGCATAGAAATAGAATATAATTTGTTTTTTCTTTAATCTTTTAATTGTCTTTATTTGCACTAACCTGTATCTGTCAAGACCACTCCACTCCACTTACCAAAAGTTGTCTGGTAGTGATTGCTACCAGCAATAAGAAAACTTTTGCACACTCTGTAATACTCATAAAATCTTGAGTACTGTTCCTTGTGTTGGCTTGTGTGCAATAAAGTATTTCTATATATCCATCTATCTATATTTGTTTTCTATGCTATACAATATATAATATTCATATTAATTGTGTTGAAAATATTTTTTTTATAGTATATTTGCTGATAGTGTCGTTAAAATTCAATTCAAATTACACGAAAACATGACTCTAATGTATTAAATATGTTTTGCAATTATTAAATCTCGTAACCTGATGAAACATGGTTAATAGATGGTGAAGATGGGCGCGCCTGTAAATTCAGGCTACCATCTGCACCATAAGGCCCGTCCGTCTGACGGGGACATTAAAATTAGTGGAAAAATAATAATTATTGGCTTACAGGCCACCATGGTTAAATACTCGTTATTTATTGATGCTATTATTGTAACCTTTATCACTTTTAGTCACTATGACCATATTATTCCGTTGAGTCACTTCACAAGTCTTATTGAGTAGTTACGAGTCTACTCAATCTTGTTTGCAGAAACTGTGCTCAAAACTCAAACATCGATAAAATTTGGGTGCATTATGGATGCACACTAAGTCATCACGCTTTCTTATCATGAGAAATGAAAATTGGTAAAGAGAAAATAATTTGCAAGAAAATTTACTTTCGGCGAATACGTGATATAGATAACGACGTGCTTAAATTAATGATAACTTCTTTGCTTTGAATAGATATAACGAAAAATAAAAAAATAAATGAATGAATATTTGAAATTCTGACCCCATTAAAGTTATGTTACCTTAAAGATATTAATTACACTTGGATTACTGATAATATAAAATAAATTATACAAAAACGAATGAAGCTTATGCAAAAGTGAAGAAAACAAGTTTGAATAGTGAAATTGAATATTACAAAGAACTGAAAACCATACTCACTCGAATGAGCTATTGTTAACAAAAAAAGTGTAAATTTCCTTTTTTCATTTACAATAATAATAGTTATTTTCTGTATTTATGAAAAAAAATAAAACACTACCTCACTTTTAAGCCAAAAAAGGATCAGTATTTGCCAGATCATCTAAACGACCCTGAGAAACTTAACCAATATTTTCTAAAGTTATCAGTGAGACAGCATGTACCACTTACAAATGTTTGTGTATTTTAATACGCATGCAGACATGCGCTGCACCTTAATTCTTATCTCTCTTTCTGATATAATTTTTTTCTTCGCCCTATAAGTATTTTAATTTGTCTTTCAAAAATTTTACATTAAGTGGTCAGCAATCAAGGCATGGACTATCTCAGTTCAAATAATATTTTACCAGACAAGTAGTCGAGTTTTCGTAAGCGGCACGGTACTTCTACTGCATTACTCGACTGACTATAGTAGATGACATTTTAAACTCTCAGGGTCATGGTGATTGTTCTGTATCTATCTCAGAATTTAGTTCAGCCACGAGGGGTGTACCACAAGTTTCAATACTAGGCCCGTTCAGCGTATGACCGAAACTCTTAATCTTGGTGTATTAATGGATGAAAACCGTCGATTCGAAAAGCAGATTTCACGAACGGCAGGTGGATATATGTACGTAGGTACTTTTTGTTTACTATAGATAAGGCAAACGAGCGTTCGGGCCACCTGGTGGTAAGTGATCACCGCCGTCCAACACCCCGTGTTACATCAGAAAAGCTACACGGATGTTGCCGGCCTTTAAGGTGGAAATAGACGCGCTTTACCCATGAAAGTTCACAGTAGTAGAGTGTCACGTATCCAGACGGTAAGGATAGTATTTCAGAATCAGGTGAAATACTCCCCCATTATAAATACGATAGAGAACGTTTTCCCGAGAAATATCTATCCGGCCAGATTGTATACGGCGTCCCCCGTACTTAACGTCTGCTTAGTAATGTATGCTAGGATCTTTTAACTTGTCATTGAGATGCAGAAGAAAAAGATCAGAAGTGGGATTTCTTTTTTAGTTACGATGAAAATATTAAATAATTGGCAAATAATTATATATTTTGAAGTTAAAAAAAACCACACGTGATGCGAGTGCCTTTTATAAGTTATTTGAAGATTATTTATTTGAAACTATAACTATATTATTCATTTTTATTTTAATGGGAAACTAGAAAACCGCGAGCTGTGTAATTCCGGTTATTTAATTCACTATAATATTTAAGCCCAGATGCGCTTGACTAAATCCGTGACAATCTAAACAACATTTACGGTCAATATATATGTACATCAATTTTCGTTTAATTCTGTAACATTTGTTTAGTGTAACTAAAACTGGATTTAACCCCTTAAATCCAAGATGCTACTACCTCACTAGCGAGGGGCATCCATCTTCAAAGGGGATAAAAAATAGTTTCTCGACTACTTACGCATTTTACATGCTTAAGTAATTTTTATACGTGTATAAAAATTTGAATTAAATTTAAATAAATATTTTTTATTTAGAGAAATATAAAGGGCCTCCTCATGTCTAATTTCGGTGCTGGGTGTAACGAAATATATAACAATGTATAATAGTTGTGCTCTTGTATTTCTGTAAGAACATCCTGTTTCTTTTATTACCTTACTATAATATTTTATTTAGCCAAATATTATATAAAAAATATATATTTTCTGTAACATGTATAAAAAATAATATAAGCGTTTCAAATGTTTCAGGAATCCAATTAATTAATTTAATTTTGAATCTTGCACAAGCACAAAGCCACAAGGAAAAGTTTTTTTACGTCAAATACTTTTTTTGTTTTCTTTTGTGTATGTTTCTCTGCCTGTATTTTCATTTTCTACAAAGAGTAAAAGCTTTGTTTACATGAAATAATTTTATTTCGACTATATATATTCAATTATATTGTAAATAATGTTTGGTTATTGCTATTTTTAACTGCAGCAGTACAGACGCTTGTTTGTAAAAATCAATGTTACCATTTACTTCCAAAACTGCCGCAGTCCGATTTTATTGCAATTATCAGTAATTTGTTCGGATTCAATTGGTGCATATTCTTAGATTGTTTTACCGTAACAACTCACCAGGAGGCGCTGCAGTAAGCATTTCTGAAGGCAAAGCCATGCATTCTGCACCTGGCTACGTCGAAATTCTTATACGCTTATTGCAACTTAATTTTCTAAGTACACACTTTTCAGTGACAGTAGGGTTTAATTAATGCGACAGCAGCGTCTGAATGTAAACGCGATTGGTTGTGAGTTCGATTCCCTCTCGACGGAATGGTTATAATTAAAGTATATTCATTTCTCTGCTCAGGTACCTAAGACAAAGCGCAGCGGTGAGCTCCGCTACTCAACACGTAATATCTCGACTTTTGTCGGAAAGTGAAGTACGGAGTTTCGATACCAGGTTCTTTCTGACTACTCTGCTATGCAAGAAAAAGCGTATCTACATAAATGTTTTAAAATTCCTTTTTGCCAACTGTTGATTTTGCTTCACTGAGGCCAATGCATTTAAATGCTCACATTAGACACTATATGCTTGAAGCTCTTGGCGTGGAATGTTGACTTTACAAATACTTTCCCCCATTTAATATAGAGCCGTACAGCGTAAAATGAGAGTATAAGTTTCATAATACGATTTCTGTTTTCAAATAAAAAAATTATATGGAAAATTGAAGTTTCTTAATTTCTATTCAATGGAAAGTTTTAGGCGTTAACATTGGGACCTAATACTCTAGTTTTTTTTTTTTTTTTATTATTTATGTTCGTATCACGATATGTTATCAGACACTAAAACAACAACTATTGTTAAATATAAATATTAAATCAACTACTATATTATGTACCCTGTATAGTGATTATTGAGAAATGATGCACCATTATATAGTATGTATATATTTTTTTAGCTTATGGGAGAACAGAAACATTTTTTTTATATATTATCATACTCCTGAGTGGAGATTGAACCCACATCCAATCGCATTATCAGTCAGATGTTGATCCACTGCGCAACGACGATCTCAAAGTTTAATATAAATTTTAATTATTTCAAATAATACTACATATAATTGAATAGAAATAAACCTATATACTTCAATTCCAGTGGTATGTTAGTGAAATAATTGTGAGTCTATTGCGGAATTATTTCAAAGCTGCGTCGTGTTTCATTGTTTTGTCGTTCAAAAGACTTCCCTCTCACATCCGCCTGTTGAATCATGCTTGTTATTTAAAATAATGGGTGTTTATATATTGTATGTTATATGGGCCATGTTTGAGATAGCATTATAGTCTAGTTAGCATTACATATATAGGAGAGGAAATCATATATTTCTTCACGCTTTATCCTACATAACTTAGTAGTCAGAGAGAACCTAGTGCCAAGATACTCCGTTCTTCTTTTTCCGCCCGAATTCAAAACATTGCGTGTTAAGTGGTGGAACTCAACGCTGCGTCTTAGGCGCTAGAGCGGAGAAACGAAAATTAAAAAAGAAATCATTACTCTGATCGGAACCCACAACAACGATTAAAGTTATAGGCAGTCACACTGCGCCTCGATGGCCTCAGATCAAATAATTTTAATATAAATTATTCTCATTTCATTTCATCGTGATATATTTGTTATGATTAAAAAATCAGGGTGGGGCGGAAGCGATTGTGACGTAGTACAGCGTCTGATTGCATATGAAATGGGTTGTAGGTTCGATCCCCGCTGGGGACTGATTATATTTAATTTATTTTCATTTTACTAATTTCACCTCTGCTAGAAAGAAAGAAAGGAAATTATGCATATCTGAAATACGACAAATTAGTAATAAAAAGTTGAAAAGATTATATTCGAGAAAAGAGAAAAGATAGAATCACCAGATGCACCACCAATAAACACTAAGAAGAAACAAATTAAGGGTACACGCGGACGGAGGGATTCACCTAGTAATACACAAGAAATTGCAAAAACAAGCATACTTGAATATTTAGTACGAGGGAGAACATCATTGCTTTTAGAGCCAAATATAATAAAAAACTAAAAACTGCCTCCAACGCCTCCAGGTTCCAACCTGAATAAAACAAATTTAACAGCCTAGCACTCTAAGCCGCCTGTTCACCGTGGCGGAAGATGACCATAACCCTCCATCAAATACGAATAATGAACTATAAGATCTATACAATTTTAAAACATGCACGTATAACGTAAGATGAATTCAATGGCACGATTACTAGAATTAAACAACGCATTAGATAGAATTATATGGGACATAATAGGACTTGCAGAAACTAAGAGAAATGGATGCAAGATAGAAGAATATGACGAATTTATTTTCTGTTTCATAGGTGAGCCAATTGGACTTCATGACGTGGAATTTGTTATGAGAAAAGCCTTGAAAACAAACATTGCAAGTTTTGTAGGTATATCAGAACGAGTTGGCTTTCCGAAAATGAAATTTATTTTTATTTTTTCAAGCCCTATTTCACCCCTTCGAGGGTATATTTTCGTAATCAATGATATAGGTATTTCATCTTTATCGAGATGCCGAGTTACAATTTTAGTTTTCTAATTTTAAAAATTAAACTTTATGTTTCAAATTTAAAAGTTAATTATTGTATGCGTGCGTTATATAAATATAGATATGCAAATTGATTCTAACCAAATTTAGTTATAGTTAAAGGACTAAAAGGAGAGTGAGTAGCTGTCACACGTTTCTTTTATTATGTTTTTGCAAGTTATGTACTTACGAGAAAGTAACTACTCTGTGTTCTTTTAAAACACTGTGCACAATATATACGAGTAGGTTACAAAAGCTATAGCATTTTTTACTCTTAATAAACTGCAGAATTTATATAGCCTCTCTGTGGTAAACCTGAACGGTTTAAAAAACATAATTTTAACAAATACCTCTTTCTATTTGAAGGAATTTCATTTTTGATGTTCTTACCCATACGGAGATGCAATATCCCAGCACTGATTGAGCTAAAGCAACAAGAATTTGTGGAAAGTGAAATCTATGTATGGACCCCAATATAGCCGTTCATCAAGCATTATACCAAGGTTTAATAGAAGATAATCTACTTCCGCTCGATGACCCACAGTTACAAAATTTAGTTTTGCAGCTCTATTTTAAAATAGTTTTGGGGCTTAGTTCTGTTATTCATAGTGAAAAAGAAGTTTGTTTAGTCTATCTAGGAGTAAGAAGGTTAGATTTGAACCAGAAAGATATGTTTGCAAGTCCTTTCTCCACGAGCCACTTTACGCTATTCCATGAGGACCCCGAAAAAATAATTGCAATACCGTCTGAATTAAATCAATAGCAAGAGATTGTAAAAAATATTAAACGATCCTAGTACTAGTCATATTTCCTCTTGGAGGTTGTGAATTTGAGCTTTATTATTTATAAGTATAACAGGCGTCGTGTCTCCTTTTCTCTAGTAAACTTTTCTTTACTTTTGACGAAATCACCTGCTAAGTGAGCCCTGGGCAGTCAGTTTCTCTGATACAAAAATTTGTGTATCTATAGAGGACGGCAGGTGTAGGTGTTTGGCACAAAGCTTGTTTTGGTGTCTGATGTTGAACGTTTTACATAGTTGACTGACTTGACTATCACTTTATTTTTTAACAAAGTCGACGAGGTTTCTAATATTATCGGGATATTTTTTACATCTTCCTTTTTGGCACGGACTCTATATATGTCCCGAATATCAGACGTGCTTAGGTTACAGTCGATGGTTCGAGTTCGGATAATGACGCTACAATATTAATTAGGCCTTCCTTGGTTTCGTCAAGTTACTTCGGCACGTTTTTAATTTATAAATTTAATTTACGATTTTATAAATCAAATTTTGAAATTCAACACGATAAGCAAAGCTTATAACTCCGTTGAAAAATAATTAAAAGATTGCTGTTTGCGTGCAGAAAATTTATCATAACCAAAACGAAAATTTTGAATGAGCGTCAAAGAGTAAATTGAAAATCTAACGTCGTCTTCGATTATTATTTATGTACTATTAAACAGCAGATATTTTATTGAAAAACAGAGAACCAGCCGGCCCAGCCAGTACAGAGATTAGCTGACGCCAACAGTCAGACAGACAGATGTACAAAAATTGTATAAAATATTATTTTGGTATATGTTGGTTTGGTATTTGGTGTATATATTATTGAAAAAGCGGTTGTTTCAATATTTCTAAGAGACACTCCAATTTTATTTATTAGTATATATTTTTTACATTTTAAAGTCCTATATAAACGACCAAGCGCTCCGACCTCTAAGCCATGCGTGCATGCATGACATAATGCAATACGATTATGACATATCCAAATTGTTGATTTAACTACGGCTAGTTAAGTAAATTTAACTATTTGTCCTAGTAAAGTCACAAATATTTGTAGTGTTAATCCGTCTTTTAGCTCAGCTTAAGAATGGATAAAGCAAGTTTGTTCTTCGCAACACAACATATGTTGGTAAGATACGTATTTTCTAAGTAGACTTAGGCTTTATCAACTGACTTATAGCGAAATTTTATCAACTCGCTAATTACGAACTTCGCCGGTCTTTCGCCTCGATAATTTAGAAGTGAAGGTGAAAATAAGCACTTATTAACATCCGTTGCAAAATTTATTTCAAGACCGCCAAAGGGAATGTTTTAAAACTTCTGGCAATTATTAAATCAGGTTTCACTCAAAAACTTAAGTTTTGTCTGATCTGAAAGAGAATTAGGTCTGCGACCCGTTGGCTTTTAGTTTACAAAGTCTTGGAAAGCATTTCTGGTTGATGAAATGCGGTTATTACTTTAATTTTTGTTTAAATATTATTAAGAAATTAACTGACTACAGTTTTGTGTACTTAGTTACGTTACGTTTACATGGCAAAAAATAACCTTATTAAATGTTTAAAATAAAAACAGTTTTACGCTGTTTCCCACATGGCAGCATAGGCCGAGAGAACTAAGTGTCAAAATACTCCGTTCTCCACTAATTTAAGGTTATTGTTAAGGAAATTGAAAAATACATATTTAGAAAACGTATAAAATGTTTTTCCGCTGCGTTCAAATTTTTGTACGTTTTCTAAATATGTCATATTTCTGTAATGGGAGGCAATACCTACACATATAGACTAGAGAAATATTAATTATATTTGTTCTTTTATCATATTTATTTTTACATGAGGACAATAAATGTAATTCACGTGATTTACAGTTTGTTTATTTGATAACTTTACTGAGTTTTCACGGTCAATTTTACTTCAGAATAATTGGTATAATTTTATTTGAAAATAATATTCGATGTTATATCCAATTACACCTAAAAAAAATAAATTTTGTACGCCATGCGTTTAGAATATAAGCATATATTTTTATGGTATCTCATTATATTACTAAAAACTTTCAGCAATATGTAATAAAAGTAGGTTTTTTAAAAATAGGAAATTTGTTAATATTAATACCTACTGTGATTACTAGACGTAAAACAGGGGTGTTATGTGTTTGATTTTTAACGAATTCAAATGTTTTTATGATAAGGAAACGTATTTGTCCTGTATTTGAATGTCAATTTATTTTGCATTCGTAATAAATTGGTATTGTCCGCTTTGTTCAAGTAGATTATGGTTGATATTTACAAAGAGTTAATTTAGGACCTCTTTGTACATCAGATTTGTAGTTCGACTTACGTGAGCGAGAACGATGAGACTGTTCTCAGAGCTCACTCTCACACTTCAAAGTTTTGTATTTGTAACTTTGAAAATGACAGACTTCCATACAAATTTTCAAGCCCTATTTCGCCCCTTAGTGGTTATATTTTCGTCATCGTTTTCGTCGTCGTCAGTTAAAATTTCATGTTTCTAACTTCAAAAGTGACGGACGTTTATATACTTTTAACTTAGTAGAATTTCCACACAATAACGAGCAGTCGGTTTAAAGTTAATATGCTAATAAAAGTACATAAATGAAAACAAAAAAGGACACACTTTATATGAAAGAAGACAGATGCTAGTACTGTACTAGTGTATTACTAAAAATAACAACCTCTGATTATAAATATTAAACATGTTAAATTTCATACCGCTTCGCCCGTTATATAACTTTATTGGTAATAATGGTTTGAAAAAGAACTGGCTAACTTTTAATAAAAAATACCAACCATGTAAATAGGTATCAAAATTTGTACATTTTTATTTATTAACTCCTGCTATGTATTGAAAAACAAAAGAAAAGAAACAAAAGAATAAACATTAAAAAAATATTTATAAGAAAAGTACGGAGTTTCTTCCATATCTAGTCATTTAACAAATTATAGTGTTACGTAAAGAAGCTCTCGAAAGCTTCTCGAGGCGGACTGAAGGGCACTTTATGCTCTCAGCAGGTCCGATTCCGTCGCTTTGGCGTCACCGTCTTTGAATAGTTCAGTCTATCGATGGGTGATTTATATAAAATATACTTTTAAATGAATGTGTGAAAAATAGAAAATGATGTTTTTTTAAAAGAAAATAGAAATGTATGATTGTTCTGACGTTTTTCCTGTCAAAAATAAAAACTATAATAAAACAGTAAAAATGTTGTATCTGTACATGAAATATATTTATGAATTTCAGCATTCAATTTACAATTTCTGAACCATTATAGACCAGCTAACCCATAAGAAGTAAGTTAATGGTGCATTAGTAAAAGTTGTTAAATATGGTGGGCAGTTTTCGTTGCGAAACAAAAATTATGGAACGTTGAGGTCGTTGTAGCGCATTAGGACAGCGGGTGGCTGTAAATAACTGTCGTGAGTTCAATTCCCACTAGATGGAATGGTTATTTTTATAGTTTTCACTTTTTCGGAACATCCGATGTGGATGTCTTAGAGAAGAAGAAAATTAACATTTCAAAGAAAGTTGTTAAAATGTAGGGCTCAAGTTTCAATGTCAACTTGGTTCATGTAAGTAGTATATCATAAAGTCTACGCAAACAGAGTTGGGGGCATCAACTAGTAAATAAATCATTCTAATAACGAAAATACTTTTTAGATTGAATTTTATTGTTCGGCGTTAGTGTAATATACGTTTCAATACAATTTCATACGCCATTAAAAATTACAGGTTACAAAATTACATGTTTAACTAATGCACTATGGGAAAACCTTTATTACTCAATGTTGCATTTATATGACTGAGATAACTTTGACGGCTCCCGGTTAATTCTCAGTGCGAAGCCAGTGCACTGAGGTCACTCTGTCGACTCCCGGTACATTCTCAGTGCGAAGCCAGTGCCGTTATTTTAACGTCGTTTTTAAAGTGTTTTTTTTTTCGTTTACATTATTTTAGTATAAATAAAACACTTAAAAATAACAATCCAATAGGAGTGACTATTAATAATTATAATAGCAATATATATCTTAAGGGATTTATCGAACAATGTGTACGGCTGGGCTTCACACTGAATGGGCTCTTAGACAGGCTAGAGGATGCTTTACGCTACGAGCAGATCCTGTTACGTCAGACACTAGTATTAGTTCATCGGGTGTATATATTTAATATAACACTAGTAGTTCAATATTAAATATATTTAGTATTATATAAAGCTAAATAGTACACAGAACCAAAATATTTATTTTCTTTAATGAATTAATCAAATAATTAATTGTATTTTTTTTTATAATTAATGGATATCCAAATAACAACTACATCGCAGTTATTGTGATTTTGACATAAAGCTATACATAGTTATAGGCCAGAATTTCAATTTGAAAAACTTCATCTATACATAAATAAAAATGTAACTGATCGCTGTCTGTATATGGAAGATATACGAAACATATTTATCAGTAATAGAACCTAAAATAATAATTTTTAGTTTTTTTTTCGTATACAATGAACCTTGCGTGTCCCTTGCCGCTCACTTGCTTGACTGATGGTATGAAAATGAATAAAATAATAAACTGTTTTCAAAAGTATCATAGATCCAAGAAGGCTTTTAAATCTTGACACAGAAAGCTCTCGAGGTTGTAGGTTGTAGAACGGGCTTAGATTTTAAGTTTCTATTTTAAATTTTAAGATAATAGATTGTATAAAGTAGTACTTGTAAAAGTTAAGCTGTTTTTGTTATAATAACTAATCAGTATCTATTTATAACTTTCTTAACAGTAACTAATTAGTATCTAATTATAACTTTCCATGGTATTGACGCTAACATAGCGTAGTGGGCACATGTAAAACTAAGCAAAATGAATGCGGGTTCAAATACATGTTAAGAAATATTGTATATTTTTGGCGTAGATATCTACGTGAATAAAAAAAGAGCGACTTTAATTTCCGCGATCCAATGCCACTCACTATGGCATTATTATCAAATTTAATTATAGCTTCTGGCTGATTGTAATGGACAAAGAAAAATCTGCATTAATTGAAAAATATCATGTTATATTGACAATTGTACACGTATGGCGCGTGAATATACACAGATATTTATGAGTAAAACGGCACCGCTAGGCCATAATGTTAATAATAATATTAATACAGCTTCAGACTTTTCCCCTCATAGCAGGGTTGTCGGAATAACCTAGTGTCAAAACACTCCGTTGTTGAGTGGCGCTGCGCTTTGTCTTAGGTACCAAAACGATGATAAAAGTTATTTCATATATAATTATTCCCATGAGTGGGAATGGAATCAACACTAACATTTATAAGCAAACGCTGCCCTACGATAGTATCTGATCCGTTTACTATATTCGTTTAAAGCAACTAATTTTCCAAATACAATAATTTTAATTATCATACTAAATCAAAAGCTAAGACAAATTTAATTATGAGTATTTACAATAATTCCAAATAAAAAATAATCTGTCAATATTTCACCGGGGTTTCAGGTAAAATCAGGTCACACCGAGCCCTTCCGGTTCACGAGGCAGCAAATAGATGGACTATTAGTGATACCGTCAAACCATTCTGCTATACACTATATCGAAATGGTATTAAAAACTTTCCCGAATGGAATCGTATCAAATATATAAATAGTAAAGGTCATAATGAAGAGGGTCAGCGTCTCACTGTAAGCAATGGATGTGGGTTCGATTCTTTGGCGGGGGAATGATTTTGTTTTAATTATTTTCATTGATCTGGTAAGAGGAAAAGCGTGGAGTTAAGTTCAGGCACTCAACGGGCAA
This sequence comes from Podotricha telesiphe, assembly GCA_038994665.1. Lineage (NCBI taxonomy): Eukaryota > Metazoa > Arthropoda > Insecta > Lepidoptera > Nymphalidae > Podotricha > Podotricha telesiphe. The sequence continues at coordinate 71,832 of JAOYRR010000384.1, read as the reverse complement.
TTTTTCGAATTCGGGCGGAGAACGGATTGTCATGAAATTGGGTAGGAAATGGTTATTTGACAAGAAAGGCACTGTTTAGTTAAGTATTTAGTATGTATTGAATAACATAGTAGCACAGTAGCAGTGTCTAATTACGAACGCGATGGTTGTGGGCTCGATCCATATTTGGGGTTGATTACATTTCAATTAAATTGAATTCAAATACAAAGAATAGAATGCAGTGTCTTGAAACTAGGTTCTCTCTGATTACTCTGATATGTCGTTAAAAGCGTGTAACTGTAGATTTTATGAAGTGGGAGTGGGACAGTGGGAGACTGAAAAAAAAATATCGAAGAATATATAATATTTTAATATTATTAAATCTATTACATAAACCAAAAATTAAACGCAAAACAGAAACGAAAGTGTTAATGAATCATTTTCAAATCAAAATCAAACATAAACTATATCGAATAACTTTTTGTTATTTCAACATGGAAATTCTCAAATTTGAGATATATTTGCAAGAGGAATACAGCGAGTTTGTATTTTTTTAAACATACTTTGGTATATTTAATTTTGGAACTTCATTTTATTTTAATGAAATATTAAAATAAAATGAAATTTATTCAATTTAAATAAAATATTTTCTAGGAATAGATATCTATATAATTATAGGTATTGTGCAATAAAAAATAGCATCAGGTAAAGTGACCGCCAACCAGAAATAGAATTCGAAGAATTTTATCATTTGAACGATTTTATTGAATTTGCTGCGACGCAAAGGCGTGTGGACATTGAGTCTACTCTATTAATCTTATATTATATACGGCTACACAATATGGATATAACTTTAATGTTATTTACGGAGGCGCCTTCATGACAGCGAACACACAATGGTTGTTATTTCGATGTCCACATGAGAAATTGAAATTTCTCTGTAAAGTGCAGCATTAGATTCAGTCACTCAGTACTCTCAAATATTGACGGAATGGAGAACGCATTATCTCGAAACAAACTTGACTCTATCTGAGCGAATAATATTTTACTGCGCTGTGTCACAGTTTCTGACAAAGTTAATAGTAGTTTCGGTATAGAGTATTAAATACATATTCAATAAATTTAGTAACAATATTGATTCATTGAAATATTATCATAATTGAAAATATTATCATATTTGAAGAGTAAATAGACCCGTGGTAAAATGATAAGAATGTTTTAGCGTATTCATAGATAAAATGACTTAACTAATAAACTACTTTTGGGTCTCCGTGGCGCAGTGTAACAAACGTCTGATTGTGAGCTTGATTTGTTGAGGATGCGATCCCGCTCGGGGGAATGATTATATTTAAATTGTTTTCATTTTTCGTTCTTGTAAGACAAAGCGTGTGGTTGAGTTCGGCCACTCAACACAGGGGAAGTGAAGTGAAGGGCGGAGTATCATGACACTATATTCTATCTGACTATGCGGAAGAAAAAAGAAAAAAAAGATATAGTAAAGAAAAAAACATATTTGAACTTACAATAGCAGTATTTCAGTTAAAGCACATTTTGTTATCCAGTCTAAATGGTAATTTAAAATGTCTTCGGTAATAATTTCCCGGCATTCAATTAAAACAGATACAAAACCAGTAAATACTTAATTTTATTTTTAAGTCAAATAATACCGCCCGCTTTGTTTGTTCCCTTCTATTTTTGTCTGTAGAAGACGCTATTGTAATTATAACGGTTGAAAGGGATCTAAGGATGGCCGTTTACGATTATATATCTATATAGCATAATTTCAAAGTTTAAATTGACTTTTTCACAGTGTTATCTAATTTTGGAGTGACGATTTCAAATTCTTAAGTAAGAGGTATCAAATATTATTCAAAATTAAATAAATGAAATTAATATATAATTACAGTACAGTGTTTTTTTAATAATATAGCACCATGTTATTTATTCTACCTGTAAATCCTCTGTCATTTTTTATAGATTAAGTGTACCTAATTTCATTCTAATTAACATCTATTAATTATTTAACTAAAATTATAATGAGCATCCCCAGAACATGCATGCACTTGACGAAGCAAAAAAGGTATGCAGAGATGAGAGGGATGCCATAGCGTTTGGCACTCCGTCCTCTCTGACTACTTCACTACGGATAAATTTTAAAGTGAAAAAAATATATAAAAAATATAATAGTTTTTAATATCAGCTGTGTGCGGGCTGGCAGCGCGTAGCGTCTTGTCTCAGAGAATATAAACTTTATCCATTATAACTTTCTCGTCATCATCGATAGGAGATTATGGACTTGGTTTACTATTCAGAACACTTCACTTAGGTTTTCATTTATATAAATCTATCAAATCTCTAGTAAGTAAATAGGGCACTTATCAGATTTCCATTTGGCATATATTATAGGTTTTTGATTCAGCTTCACAATTTCTCTTGCTTATGCAATTAGGTAGTGAGAAGTATCAAGACACTCCGTCTCCTGTTCTTTCCGCCTGAATTCGAGACATCATGTGTTGAGTGGCGGAGCTCAACGCCGTACTTTGTTCTATCAGGACGTAGATCGAATTCCAATCTATAATCGATACCAAATATCGATTACACCCAGATGCAATCCTGTAACGTAACGATAGCCTCGATCAAAATATGACAGTGAAGATCTCATTCTACTATACAAAACAAACCTAATATCTTTTTCTTTTATATTTCCATCACTCACGAAGGCGTTATCAAAGAAGCTCGGAGAATTGACACTCAACACGCGTTGTATCGATTTCGGACAGAAAGTGGAGAACGGATTGCTGTGTGTAGCTGTAAAATATATTGCCAATACTTTTACAATTATAACTAATATCATCCTATTCATAGATATATTCATTATATTTCTAATTAGAAGCAATCAAAACGAAACAATTACGTTTAATGAACTACTTCTTACTAATATTTCTTACAAGGTACACCAACAATTTTACAACAGCAAATACAAGTTGTTACGAAATAACTACGTAATAGAATTATCGAAGTTAAAGTAATGTTCGCGATGTCGTGTCTACTTCTTACTTAACAGTTTGTGCAAAGTCTGCAAGCTTTTATTAGTAAAGCTCACTGAAAGAGTTTTTTACTTAGTTCTATTTCACAAAGGTATGCAAATTTAAGCTTGAACAAGCTGAATTTGCATAACAAATGCTAAATTAGTAGCGATCAAAAGTTTTCAACCATTATTAAGCTGTGATTCGAGTTTATTATTGTATATTTACTATTGTTATCAAATTATTATTTTTTTCTCTGTAAAATCATGTATAACTATGTTATACATTTAATTTAAAGTTTAAGAATCGTCTGAATACCGAGCCATTAAACTTGATATTCAGATCTAAAAATAGTAAAATACTTTGTATTACAAACATATGAACCCTTTTTACGGGCCACCGTCGCCTTCAGGATGCTCTGCGGTTTCTTCCACAGCACCCGCAGTCTCGATGACTTGCAGGAGGATCATCCCGCAATAGGTCCTCTAGGGTATGGGAAGTACAGCCTACGCCCTAGCCTACGGTGGCAGAATGGGAAAACATATGCGCTAGACTCACGCACCAGCTCCTTCATCATCCTGAGAAATTTCATCGAAATCTATAAAGCGGTTTAACTTTTTCATACAAGCTTTCATCGCCTATTTCAACTATTTAGGGTTTGATTTGCCTATATTGACCTTGAATCTTCAACTATTTTCATCTTGAATTCCATTCAAATCAGGCCGGTGATTTAGCCGTGAAAACGTCACAGACAGAGAGACTTTCGCATTTATAAGAAGTAAGTTAGTTGGATTCGTATATTGCATAGTATTGTTTTTTTAAACATTTTAGGTCAGAATGTAACTTAATTAAAGTTACAATATACAATGTATGTATAAAATGTATTATTTAATTATATTAATAAACGCATAATATTTCTATAATTCCATTTACTCTGACGTATTACATCAGATAAATTATTAAACACAAATTCCACTTTAGTTTATATCGAATGAGGCCTGCTGTAAATCGGCTTATGTTCAGTGGTTACGCATTAAAACTTATAGATATGGTATCAAATGTATCAGAGTTGGTAGAAATGTTATAGTTATCATATAAACATATATCAGTCCGGTTTCTATTTTGGTCTATTTTGATCTGTTTTAGTCTATTTCATTATAAGACTAAAGCGCTTTAATTGTGCGATTATAATATCAATATGTAAAAAACTGTTTTTGTTTGTCCGTACCGTTATTATTACTACTGTTTAATATTTTAAACAGATTTTTATTTTATTATTCGTTTTAATAAAATTTACACGAAATAAATCTAAATCATGGATACGGATTAAACTATTTGAGAATTAGTTGTATATATATACCTAAATTGAATATATAATACAATCTAATGTAATAACGTTCTCATGGTTATTTTATCATTTTAAGTGTTTTTAACATACTTAGGATATGGAACAACTTTTTTATATCCTAAGTGTGTAAATGACACTTTAAAAAAGTTAAAATACTTTAATATTTAACTTTTTAAAATTATATTTCAATTTTTCCCTTGTATAACAACTGCTCAGTAGCAAAAATTAAAGGTAGTGTTTTTTTTATACAGACGGCACACAAAATACTTATAATGTATAATATAAACGAGTTGTAGTCCGAAAACTCGTATAAATACATATCATATAAATAAAAATGTATATCAATGTACATCAGTATTCTAATTGTGGCCAGTGAAATCTGTTTGGCTCCCAAAATTACATATTACTGTTGAGTGCGAGTGAATGAGATTACTCAGTCTCATATTCTATTCGTTTATCAATTTATTGTGTACAGTGAATACATTAATGTGAATTATAAAAAAGTTGATTAAAAAAACTATTTTACTAACCTTTTGAGGCCATGGTAGCACAGCGACTGTAAACACTGGATGATGGGACTGCGTCTAACTGTATTTTTTTTCTCATTGACACATGAATGAGAAGAATGCATATGTATGATAAAATCATGTGATTAATGATGAAGTTTCTAACAAATTGAAGGGGCTAATTAACTAATGGCACTCCAATCTTCACTTTCCGCCCAAATTCGGGTCATTTCTTGTTCAGAGGCTTAAAAACGCGCGTTGTCTTGTGCACCAGGGCGAAGTAATAAAAATAATTAAATTACGGTCATTGCACCGAGTGTGAATCGAACCGACAACCAATCACGTGTACAGTCTGGCGCTCTCCTACTGCGCCAGAATGGCCTCGATTATAATATTTTCAATTTATAAAATAATAATAAAATATGAATATAGTCAATATTTCGACTCTTAATATTTGTATTAATCCTAAAAGTATTAATGCACTTATCTTTTACAAATGAAATAAGGTTAACGGAGGTGTTATCAAGCGCACTCTACCTCAAAACTAAAGTACTGTTAGCATATTGCCAGAGTGTTTGATGATATTTTATAATTTATAACAAGAAAACTAAGCCTTTCTTAAGCAAAACGAACTTATATATAATATTTTAATAGAGGCACGTAGAACAGTTTTATTGGTTTTACAACTTTTCCAATATTACACTTGATCGCGTGTCATTAAGAAACGATTTTGGAAAAAGTCAATTCTCTGTTGGACACATTTTAACAAGGTGTCTTCATTCAGTTTAGTTTTCTTTTGCCATATATCTTTCATGGTATACAAGGACATGGTGTGCATGGTGTGGTAGGCAAGGAGTATATAGTAAGTGGGTTCTCCGCTTTACGTCAAATTTTATGTTTTATTTTTCCATATTAACAGATTAAAATACACTGTAGTATTGTTTTATATTCACATTTCCACTACACTATCTAAGTGCATGTGATGCGAAAATAATAGGAAAATATATTAATTGTATGTACCTACATATAAATATTTTTAAATTACTCGATAAATTATTTTAGACTCAACGTTACTTAGATGTCAGTATTTATGAAAATAAAATTTCGTTTCAATCATACCAGGTTTAGGATATAACGATATTATATAATGGATATATCGGACTTACAGATTCGGATTTTAGGTTTTCATGAAAATTTTCTGACATTAAATGTAATATAGTATAGGTATGAAATAATGTAATGAGTGTGAAAACAAAATAAATATTACACAAGAAATGCTTTGCAAAGTGTTTGCACTAAACGTATATATATGTTACTAAGTTATTTCCACGCGCTCGGTTGGTTCCCTTTATTTGTGCCGGAAAATTAGCTGCGTCAGTTGTAGCCCATTTGAAGGGACCGCTGAAAAAGTTGAAGCTCAAATCAATTGAAATAACTTCGCACTAACAGCCTCTGTTATTGATTGTGTGTTTTTAGTACTGTGTTATGTGTATTAATTTATATTAGTAGAACTACTGAAGCGAAAGACACGTTGCCGTGGTAACGTGTATGCCACCTAAACAAAAGTGTACCACACACATAATTGTTATGAGTCTTATTATTTCAATGTGTTTTAATACATTATTGCGAAAATATTGGTTTTCTCATTTGAGATTTTTTTTTCTATGTATGTCAAATTACTTATTTGTCTGTTTGCATAATTTTCGTATAAAAAGGTTCAAAATGTTTATAAATTTATAAATGTTATGACAATATAAACTATAATAAAACATTTAGAGTGGAACAGTACAACAATAATAAACCAACTAAACTATAAGAGACCTTCATAAAAGTTAATGGCGCCTCTTTTGGTAAGACAAAAGACGTAATACCAAAAATGGTTTAACGTGATTAGCACTTTCCATTGACGTGTAATAGACGTGTATTTAAGAGTCAGAAATTTGATGTCGAATTATTATTTACCAGGTAAAGTATAAAAATAAGGAAATGCTGCATTATTAAAAGTAGTTTAGCCCGAAGGGCAGTTTTCGTTGACGATTAAAAATCATGAACCAATGTAATATATTTAAATTGTTTTTATTTTTTCTCTTCGGTAAGACTTCAGATAAGATAGGTGGAACGGAATATAATATATTTTCAACTTATCTACTTCTACCAATCTTTTTAAAAACACTTTTTGAACGTAATAATTATCGAACCCGCGATCACCAACCCAATTTAATTGTTTATACTTTAATAGCAAAAATATTATACGTCATTAATAATACTAAAAAGCGCAGCTTAGGAGATGGTGACCCCACTGACTGGAGACTTCCAGAGGGGAATTGACATCTATCCCTTTGGCTTTGCCTTAGGCTTGCTTCTGCCCAAAAAAGCGAAAGTTCTCAATCTGCGTAATAACAGGGAAACCCTCACGAGCGCTCATAATGGTGAAACCGGTGCACACATAGCCGACCACGGCGATTTTGCTCCCGAAGCATTACACCGTTTTATGTGGGCTCATCTAGTGGGTGGCGCTTCACCGTCCGCCAATTATTCAATTTGAGACTGATAAAAAGGCGGACGTCCGGTACCATCAACAATTTTAACAACTTTCTACTTTTAGAACACGACAAAATACCTAAAATTTAAATGTTAAAAATTTTATTAAATCACGCCATATGTTTGTCAAACAAAAATCCCCTTAATTGAATTAAAAGCAATCCAGGTACTAAATAAAAACATCGGTATACCTGTTCATTAATATGTAGCAGTGGGACCATTAAATTTGGGAGTATAATTTGTACGTATCTGTCGAATTGCTGTCTAGTAGGTGCTGTAAGAAAAAATATGCAAAAATGATAATGATGCCATCGTGGTTCAGCGTGACAGCGTCTGACGGTGTATACGCGATGGTTGCAGGTTCGATTCTCATTTGGGGGAATGACTGTATTTAAATTACTTTAATTTCTCCGCTCCGATGACAATATAAAATGCAGTGTTAGATTTCACCACTCAACACGCAAAGCGGAGAACGGAGTGTCTTGACACTAGGTTCTCTCTGACCAGCCTGCTTTGCGGGAAAAAACGTGAAGCTAAAAAACAAGCCTCTCAATGTTATATGAATATCGATACGATACTAAATAAGTAATGTCTGAGTATATCACGCTAGCACTAGAACTTTTATTTAGCTATTAATACATCAGATAGATTGACAAGACGTGTATACTGTCGCCAGTTGATAAAGCATCGGCTACGTGATACTGTGAGGGAATAACCGAAATATCTTAAATACACATGATTACTCATATTATCAGTCTTAATTAGTTATTCAACGACTTTTTGCCCATAACTTTGTTTACGTGGATTTTGATGATATGTATTATAATTTATTCTATTTTAAACTGTAAGAAGAAACACCTTAGCATTTTATTAATCCGTCGTATGGGTGCCGGGGCTGCAGTGCCGGGACTGCAGTGCCAGCCCTTGGTAGTGGACTTCGATCCAGTATAGACTTAAACGGCCTTTAAAATGCGTTAACGCTCACACAGTATAATTAGGAATATCATTCGCGGAAAACTTAAATTATACGTTTAAATCGTAAAATTAAACGAATTTGACGTGAATGGCATACAATAATAAATGAACAGAGCCTGAAAGAGATCACCTGTGGTGATAAGCCGCCTTTACACCAGAATAGTACTCTTTTTGTACTTTTTTTCATTATCATTAATTTAATAATAATATTAATTCTTGTCGGTGTAATAGAGTATTTAAATTAAAATAAATAAAGTGTTATGTATTGCTGTAATCTAGAAATCGAAACACAAACTGTCAGGTTAGAGACCAAATAATGTCAAACAATATTGAGCTATATATATAAATTAATTACGCCAGCTATAAAGGATTCATAGAAAAAAAAAAATTACACAGTATTATTGTATAATATAGATTTAATTTATAATAACAAATGTTGTGGTCAATAATTCAGGCAAAACTATCATATCTCTTAAGTTGCACCACAGTTCAGACAGATATTTGATCAAAATCGTTTCAGTAATTTCAAACCAAACAATCGAATTTCCGTATTTATATAGTATATAAAGTATATACTTATAGACATCACAATTTTATATATTGATTTAAAAAGAATAGTATATTATTAAAAATATGAATACAATGTCTTTTGGCTTTTCCACTTAAACGCATTATTGCAATTTTCTTCACTATATTTTTGTATAAAATTGCTCTATTATTTCGCTTAGTTCACACAAAAAACTGACAAAGGACAAAATGAGTGACACGTTACATTTTTTGCGATGAAATAGTATTTGTTAATGTTAAGATGTCCGATTCGTTTGATCCCGCTGGCCGCAGCCCCTTTTAGATTGCGATTTATGTTTCTGCTCCATTACATTTGATTACAAAACATATGTTACACAACTATACAAAGTATATTTCTTTAATATACTTTAAAATATTTTTTTTATTCTGAAAGCCTTTTATAATTCTGTCGGCCGGAAAGTGAAGAACGGATTGTCTTGGCACTAGATTCTCTTTGACCCTGCTATATGGTAGTACCCTGCTATATGGGAAAAAGCACATAGCTGCGTTGTTTGCTACATTTTGTAAAATTATATATGGCTTTTAATTTCAATAAAACCGTTTTTTTCATATTATTTATAACGACATTATCTGAATCATTATTTTTATTGTTTCTTTATACATATGTAGATATTTGAGTATTTTCAAAATAAATCTATTGTTGCAGTTGATACTTATTTCTACGTAGTTTTATATCTAAGAATTAAGTTTCATTATTTGCCGGAACTTATTTTCTATTAATTTAAGGGAAAAACAAAACGTTAAATATCAAAATAGCTAGTTAAAATTCAATGTCTCTATTACATAATTAATTTCATGTAAAACGTTGTTAGCAAAATATAAATTGTAATAAGCGTATAAGAATTTCGATGTAGCGGATGTAGAACGCATGGCTTAGCGGTAAGAGTTGAACTTGAACAGTTTTCAAGAGGCGCGGGTTCAAATTTTTTTACGTTTATACGTTTTATACGTTTTCTTTTTCTATTTTCTAAGTGTGCGAATAACACTTTAAAAAAATTTAAAAATATATCAACTTAATTGACCACTTAATAAAGTTGTACCTATGCTCATAATTATTACTAGATTAAACCATAGCTGATTTTAATTAAAAATATTAATTATTTATTTTGTTAAAATGTTATACTAATACCTTATAAAAGGATATACATTAAAACAAATTGGCTTTATATAAAGCGAAACTGTTTTAATTAAGTATGTTTTGAAAAAACCCACTGGTGTACACATATACTCTTGTGTTTTTTCCAAAACATACTCTGTAAACTAACAAGAAGGCACAATAGTCCCTTTTATACTACTCCTCAAAATCGCCTCAATCAGCAAATTAAAGGCTACCTCCAAATGGCTGTAAAGAAAGGCAACGCAAAGTCGCAAGTGCAATCATCGTAATCTAGGGGAAAAACGACATTCCGCCTTCTAATCTATTTCTATTTGAAGTACATGGAAAGAGTAATAAATAATGAAAATGTTAAAATTACACAATTAGTACAAATACATAGGTATATTATATACTCGTACTATAAATGGTGATCTAGGCTTTGTTTTATAATCTATCATTTTTATAATCTATCCATATAAAAAAAATGTAACTGATCGCTGTATCGTCTGTACATGAAAGAATGAAAATAAATATTAATTAGAAATAGTGACACAGTGGGGTAGCCGCTAACTGTAAATGTGATAGTAGTAGGTTCAATGCGTATTCGGGGGGAATAGTTATATTACATTATTCTTGATTACATCATTATACTCTGAAAAGACAAAATTCGGAGTACTCATAGTACTTATCTAGTACTTGCAATATTTTGAATTCAGGCGGTGAGTGGAGAGTGGATTGTCTTGACGCTAATTCAATATGCAGGAAACACCGAAAAGCTGCCAAAAAAATTGTAACATTTTTATACATTTGTCTAAAATGGTGAAATTTCTAATTATAAAAATACTCTCATCCCATAAGATATATATTTTTACCACACGCCAGGACCGTAATATGGACGGTGTAAAAGCACCTATTTACTTCCATAATACATATGTATGTAAGTGACCCGTTGTTAAGTGCTTTTTGTGCTCCTTAAAGTTTTATTTTTCATTATGACTACCATTTTTTCACTAACCGAGAAAATTTCAATGTAGTCCCAAGATATTCATGAATCGCAATTTTCTTGCAACTGCAGCAATTCACAAACATCGCGAGCTTGCATTTATTCTAATTTTGCTAGTAATATCCATATTTTGCGGGAACGAAATACAATTTTCCAGAGTTTAAGCTTTACATTTTGAAATATAAGTTATGTTGATGCGCTACCAATGTCAAAGTGAATCCTAATTTTATACTTATTATACTTTATTGTTTCAATGTTTAGATTTCTATTATAAATACATTTAAATCATTTATCGTTATAAATGATTTAAATATGTAAGGCAAACAGTATAATTTGCAAACATATTTATATTGAAACTAGATAAACATAATAAATCAATTTATCGTCCAACTTCATATCTAGGTATTATCATTGTACCATATTAAAGTATAAAGTACTAGTGACCCTTTGCCTGTGCTTTGATTTCGAGGGGTTTGATTTTTTGGTTCCTATTGTTATTATTATTTCAGTATTATATTCTTTTGTTACTTTTTTCCGCATAGCAGAGTTACCAGTGAGAATCTAATATCAAGAAACTTACCTATTATATGTGAAGTTCTTATAAATTTATGCGATAACAGTTTCTATGAAGCCGTTAGCTGTCAGCAAAGATTAATTGCGTGTAACGACGCTTGAAACGCGATTACTTCAAGACGTATGATAAATAATATAAGACATTCAAAATATCTGACATTAATAGCTAAGGCGACATAATTGTTAAAAGTACTACGGAAAAATAAAATATACAGACAGTTAAAGCAAAATTGCTGTGAAATAGGCTTTGATTTATAAATTCTAGTTCTCTAGAACTTATAAATCAAAGCTTATTACAAATTATCTTAAATTCTTTTAAGATTTATATCAGGAAGATAACTCATACTAAATTCGTAAGAAGTAGTCTAGTAAGTAGTAGAGTTTTAAAACTCTAAAGAAAATTGTTATATTTAAATAATGGTGACTTAAAAAATGTTTTTCCTAAATCGAAGTTGTGCTTGGCCACAAAAAATGTAAAAAAGTTTAATATATGGTATTTATTATTTGAAGAATATTTTTGTTTTTTATTTATTATTTTATATTAGTAACATATGTTAAACTTTACTTACTTTCCAAGAATATATAATTTGATAACTGTCCATTTATCAATTATTAAAATACCATGCAATCAAATTTATTAGTAAACTTGCAATAGATGTGAAAAAATCTGAGTAACGAGAAAGAAGCTATATTTACATATTTCACATCTTTTAAACTATTATTTTAACTACCGGTGTACCTGTAACCACAGACTACTGTAAAGTGTTCAAATCGTCGCGTTTACAAAAATGAATTTTCGAATACCGAAATATACGCAATTAATCGGGTTAAAATAGTTTTATTTAAAAAGGTTTTTACAGTCGATTAAACTTTTTAATCTCCAATTTCCATATCAACATTACATGTACATAAATGGCTAGAAATATATAGTAAGTGGAGTATATACTTCTAGCCATATATGCGTATATTGTTTCAAAGTTTAGATTTTTATTATAAACATATTTAAATCATTTATAACGATAAATGGTGTTGGAATGCGTGGACAGTGCTTGCCTTATAAGTATTATTTTGTATAGTTATAATATAGTTTATATTATTATATAAAAGTGACATTAAGAAGCTAGAAGCTAAACGATATATCAAACGAATGACTTACAAAAGCCATAATCGCGTGCCACATAATAGTAAATTTATTGGGATGTATACGATGACTTGAGTTATATTTTTTTCTAATGTACGTAAACCTTGATATGGGAACAAATAAAAATACCTTTTTAAGAGTATATATTTTTCGTTTCATTCAACTATATTCATTAAAATATTATTTTTACTTTAAGCTCATAGGAATTTGCAATCAGTAAATATAATATAATAGGCGTTATTAAATTACTCGGTAGCAATGTTACTCGAATTCCATAAATAAGAATTTATCTACAGTTATCCATTATGAGGCCGTTGTGGCGCAGTGGAACAGCGTCTGACTGTAAATGCGACAGGTGGTGGGTTCGATTTCCACACGGGGAAACGATTATATTTAGAATGCAAAGCGTGGTGTTGAGTTCCGCTACTCCACACGCAATGTCTCCATTTCGGGTGGAAAGTTTAAAGCGGAGTGTTTTGACACTCTCTGAATACATTCTACCTGGAGTGTCCCGGCAATTTGATACGAGCCACACAAGTTTCTCAAATTGATTGTTAGAACTATGAGTTTCATATTTCATATATTTTTTAATATTTTGAATTAATTTTGTATAATAGACATAACACACATTCTGTTATAATCATTTATTACAATAGGATTCTTCTGTATACGATCTTGTCATACAAGTATAACATCGGCAGGTACGTTCGAATATATTTTCCTTCATTGATATTTTCCCTTCTACGGACGGTTTTACAGACACGTGTCGTAAGAGCAACTTATATTCACTCTCTTTGTCGCTACATTTACTAGAATAATATTTATAATTTTACTTGTACAAAGTTGTGAGAAGGAGTGAGGAGGTAAGGTACAAAGTTTGCTATTGTATAAGATAAAAATATTTGTAATGTGCTACGTGGATAACAATATTTTTGTTAGAAATCTGTCTCAGAGTCATAGTAACTTTTAGAAATTTTTTTTTTTTTTTAATTGACTTGATTTTCACGCTTTTTCTCTCATAGCAGTTTAGTACAAAACACGTACGTGTTGGGCAAATGCCAACGCCGAGTTTTGTGTTACCAGAGTGGAGAAATGAAAATAATTAAAATATAATCATTCCTCTGAGTAGGATCGAACCCACAACTAATTGCGTTAGTGGTCAGACGCTATCCCATTCCGCCACGATCCAATTGACAACTGCTGCAACAGACGAGTATCAATAACAATAAAAACATTTTTTTAGTATACATGGATACTAAGCCCGCTTCAATATGAGTACTTTATAATTATAATTATTGTGCCGTGTTTTTAAATTTACGTGTGTGTTAAATTTAAGTGTGTGAAATTCAAACTTGATTTTTTAAAGTCAGTAAGTAGCAAAAGCTCGTAAATATATACCTTATCTACAAATCTGAGACCCTCATGGATAATAGAACAGTTTCAGATTATACAAGCAATGCTTGTTATTTTGATCATCACTTGGGTGTAACATATAAATTTAAATACATATAAAATTGAAGTTGAAAAAATTTCATATTATAATTTTTTTTATTAAATGATTAATTATTATTTAAATTAAGTCAATTTTTCCGGTCTGTTAAGACTAAGTGTGGTATTATTTAGATTCAATGCGGAATCTCATACAATAAAAAACTACGTGAAGTAAATATAATTTGATCTTATGATAAACACACACACATATATATATACTCACTTAGTCTGACTTATATCAGACTAAGTGACTAAGTATTTAGTGTGTTTAACGTTGAGTACCTACTTGGTATGTTTTATGTTCACGAATTTGCCTATCAGCATCACCTTTTACTTAAAATTTCGTCTCGTTCATAAATTAACACGATAAAATAAACAAATTATGTAAAAACTCATTTGTATTGAGAGCAATGTTTACCTTTAGAGAATGCGGATGTTCACATAACGCTATTTATGTTTTTACTTGATTTCGGCGAAATAAGGCATTAATAGTGAATTCAGTATATTTTTTTATATATGTTTTGATAACGTCATTTTGTCGCGATGGTAGTGGGTTCAAATCACACACAATGATTATTTCAATTTCGAGTGACGTAAATGTAAATGTGGAGCGTGTGTCTAGTTTGGATAGATAAACCGGTTTGTTTAGTTTATTTTGTGCTAGTTAGTGGTCGCAATTTCGTTGGCATATAAGTAAGTTTCGACTAGAACATTTTTGCACTGATTCCGAGGTAATTTTGAGAACTCCTCATTAGTCAAATACATATCAAATTTCAGGTTTCTTCGCCCAGGTGCTTTAGCTTTGTGTTTTCGATCAGACATTCAATGTATACCAGAAGAATTTTTTGTCAAAAATATTGTAAATAATCTTGTCCAAGCCCCACTACAGCATGAGGTTTAAGAAAAAATATATATCCGAAGCTATTTTCAGAGGGCGCGTTCATTATATGTGGGTAATGGCAGGGAAGATTTTTCACACATGCAGAAAGCATGAATTTCACAAATTAAGTGACTTTTTTTGTTTTGTTTATGCATTGTTACGCATTGTGAAAATTATGCCTATTTATTTATTTAACTAATATAAGATATATTAAATTTTATAAAATATCCAGTATCTATCATAAAGTATACGTGACTATAGCGCAGTAAGTATTTAGTGGTACGTCTCATTAAACGCGATAGTTCCAGTATCATATCCATCATCAGTACAATATATATGTTTCTTCAATATGCGTAGAGAATAATAGAGAAAGTAAGGCGGTGGCAATCTTCTTTGTATACTATATCATTAAATGAATGAAGGCAAATAACAGAAATTTATTTTAGCTTCTCGCTTTTTCCCTCTAAGTAGAAGGGTAGTCAGAGAGGACTTAGAGTTCATAACATATTTTATATACACATAAGTATATTACGATTACTAATATATTATAGCAAAATAAAAAAAAAATTGTAATACATATTTTTTTAGAAAATTTATAAAAATTTTAACGCTGCGGGTTCGAATCTCGCTGCGTTCAAACTTTAATACGTTTTCTACAAAAAATGATTTTCAATTACCTAATTGTGTGATTAACTCTTTAAAACTGTTAAAAATATATTGTAATTATTTTGTAAAACAACCAAACGAGCTTGCTTGTTGCAAGCAGCTGTTTTTCTTATAAACTTTCTAAATTATATTAAAATACATAGCTGAGGTAGTTCGCCGTAAAATATTTTAAAAGAGTATAACAAAGCCATAAAAAGTCAATATTGTCTCGAAAGTTTGCAAGAATCTCTTGCCTTTGAAACGTTTTTATTATATTTCTCTCTGTCTCCTCCAGGTCGTTGAATAAATATAGCATTATGATATCCTTTTAAAAGAAATAACTTCAATTTAATAAACAATATTGAACGGATACAATACTAAAACGTTTGAGATTCATTGCTTCGATGGTGGTTACCTTAATAATAATATAAGATTACAATAATATTTGAACACACTTTATTGTAATTTTGTTCAACTTCACGCTTTTTCCCGCATAACAGAGCAGTCAGAGGGAATAAAGTGACAATACTTCTTCTTCTTTCTTTGTCTTTCCCTCTTCCGCCCAAAATCAATACATTGCGTGTTGAATGGCTTAACTCAACGCCGCGCTTTGTCTTTGGCACCAGAGCGGAGGAATAAGAATAATTTAAATATTCCTCATTTAAATGTTCCTCAAAGTGGGAATCGAACCTTCAACAAATTGCGTTTATATTCAGACGGTGTGCTAATCTGGCCTCTTATAATTTTTATAATAACGTATAAGATATTACATTATACTTATATTAGAAAAAATAATATGAAACGCATTACCATTTCTTTAATATACACTTTTGTACAATAAGTAACACACGCTTTTTTAGGGCACCGTGTACTTCGCGTCCTCTAAGTAATTTAATATTTATCTCAGTGATAACTATTGAGGCCATCGCGGCGCAGTGAGACCGCTTTTCGTTGCGGATTTAATTCAATATATTCTTTTAAATTATTTTTATTTCTCCGCTCTTTCTTCTAAAGAAAAGCGTTGTCATATCATATTACTGCGAAAGTGGAGTGTCATGATACTAAGTTCTCTCTACTTTAGTATGAAATTAAATTTTAGAATGAGTATCATTCTAAAATTCAGATAAAATTACAGTAAAAATTATATTTTGTACTCTAATTCTTTTTCAATTTATAAGATAAGTCAATAGAAAAAAACTGTTCTAGTCGTGAATTAAATTCGGAATTACATAAAGTAGAAATATTTTTTCAAGAATTGTAAAAAAGAAATCTTAATAAATATATTCGGCAAACATTTTTTATGTAAAACGAGCGGTTGCCTGCGACTTTGTTTGCGTTTGAAATAATTGCATTTCTATCTTTCATAGTTTCAACGGTAAAAGTAAAATCTTTAGATTTACAAGTTAGATTTGCTTGGTAATAGCAGCATAATTAACAAGCTAGTTGGAAAAGGTTATTTAATATAACTATATAAATATATAAAATATACCTACAAGATTATTTTCATTTCTTACGTATGGACGCGTGCACGACTACATCTCCGGATGTCTGGACACAGGGATGAGTATAGCGCGCAGGCGGCGAATATCATAGGGGAGAGAATAGCAGCAGCGATATTTTTCAAATATGATTACAAGTTATAAGCTTAAAAAGGAATTTATATCTTCAGTGCGAGCTCATTGAATTGTTAGAATAGAATTTATGTTTACTATTATACCAAATATTTTGTATTATGATAAACAAAGACAATTAAAAAACAACTGCCTAAAGAACCAAAATACCAACTGTCAGCTTTCTACACCCATTACTTTTGAATGTGCGTCGTTTGTCAGTCAGTCACTAAGTACCGGAAGACTATTATATATGAATGTATATGTACTATTACATATGAATGAATTTACATGTTTCTATTACAAATAGCCATTTGGTATTGATTTTTCTAAAATAGATACTATATCGAGTTTTCTTCAAATGTGGGCGACATAAATATTTTATTCCAAAACGCGGTGCTGAAATTTACTAGCTGCAAGCTAAAATTATACGGTCAATTATAATGACAATTGTTTCAGTCCTAAGTACAACTATACATTTTCTTTTCACATTTTCTCTGCGTTTTCCATAGTAGGCGGAGAGTCTGGTAATATAAGGCTCCATTTACTATATGTCGTTTTTGTTTATATATTATAGGGGTGGTCAAACTACAAATAGTAGTAGTCCAAATCAGTCAGTATGAATAAAAACTTTTTTTTATTATTTAAAATATACTACCATAAAAACTAAATAGGAACTCGTACATTCTTCTTTTTCGTGTCAATAAATCAAATGCTTAAATGATATGATATGTTATTTCGTCTGTACTTGGCCACGTCAACCGCCGCATCCGTGCCCTTAATCTGATCGTCAATCGAACACGTGAATGTGCAAATGGGACAGGCAAGCAAGTGTGGAACCGGAGGGTGGTAGGTTGCATTAGTATCTTTTCAAATTTGGTTAGGTAGAGAGAGTGGAGGCGAGTGTTAATGCATTTTGAAAGTGACCTTAACCCTACACTTGGTTCACAATTCGCAGGCACTACTTAGAGCTTCTCTTTCTGCAACGCGATGGGTACCCACGCACGGTCAACCTATGGAATGCTAAGTTCTCTAAGTTTCTTCTGATGATTGCAGTGAAATATATACTGATATTCACGTATTTTATAACTATCGCACAGCAGTGTAGGCAATAAGAGCTTCTTTTTGAAATAATTACTATTTTCAATAGCTCAAATATTCGACTACATTCGTCTATTCGATGATTTACAGTCCTACTGTGCTTGTATTTACTTACCTTTGATGAAAATAAATAGAGATTATTTTTATAACTGAGCAAATGTACATTACAAATTATTTCATAAATTCACAAAAAACACATTTGTATTATTAAATGGTGGGATGGGATTTTTATTTTGTTTGTATAAAATTTATAAAAAATATTTGGCTGTTGTTATATACCCATCGAGGCGTAGTTGGGTATTTGACTATACGCAAAGGTTGTGGGACCAATTTGTATTTGAATGACGGTTTTTGTTTAAAAACATTTCTAATTTAACATCTTAACTTAGCGAAATGTGGGATTGGCCAGGCAACGCTCATTCTTGTCGTATTATCACTAAGTCTCTGCCTATATACAAACCTACAAAAGCTTGAAATTACGAAAATAATATTGGTACGATTCGAATAATAACTATCTTGAAAACGTTTCGTTGTACGAAAAAAATGTTCTACTTCAACAACTCTCAAGAACAAAGGATTTTGAAACTAAGATGAGTGGTAAAAATGTGTCCATCACGTCTTTAGACCCCGATGCGAATTTTGCAAGCCAGATTCTATTCCATTACAACTGTCGTTTATTAATATAAACTATGGTTGTCCCAGTTTCATCTGAATATATAATAAGGCTTAATACTACTAGATATGTGGAAATAGACTAGACAATTGATTATAAGCATTTTCAATGTTTATAAATATTTAATTCTATTAAAATCTTCAAATTAAAACTGTTGCTTAGAAAATTTTTGCTAATTATAGTTCATTGTTCATTACGATTTTACTAGGATTTGGTTTATTTAAAAGATTGCAAGTATTTGAGTTATTATAACTTTAATATTTTAACACACTTACACACTTTTTTCTCAAAGCAGGCAAAGGCAGAGAAAAACTAGTGTCAAAACATATTGTATTCCACTTTCCGCCCAAATCCGAGACATTGTATAATAAGTATTGTCTTGTCACCAGAGCGGAGAAATGAAAATAATGTAAATTATCATATCCTCGAGTGGGAATCAAATCCACTACCATCGCATATACATCCAGACGCTGTCACACTGCACTACGAAGGCCTCTATTAAGTTATTAATATAATTAATTCTACTTTACGTCATATTCAGCAAAACGTGAAGCCAACAAAACGTGGAATCAACTAAACCAACCTCCATTTTTTAAATATATTCGTACAGTGTTATAGGAACACCTTAGTTGCCGTTATTTGTATTTCTATCCATAAACATGATTTTAAATATATTAAATCTTGAATGTTAAGCATAAAATCTGTGTGTCTGATGGACAAACTATAATTCTTAAAAATATTAAATGTTTTCAAATTAAAAAGAGAAGAAACTCCTTAGCATTCTATAGATACACCGTGCGGGTGCCGAGTCCATCACGTTGCACATATTAACGCGAGATAGAAGCAATTTAAACGTTTTGTAGCGTCAAGCTGTATACAAAAGAAAAACTTGTTACTATTGGTGTATAGTCAGTATAGTTTCATATCGCAGAACTTTTTTTAGCTTCACGCTTTTTTTCCCCGCATAGCAGAGTGCCAGACTACTAGCAAGTCGGAGAAAACATAGTATGAATAATATATATATATATATACTCCGTGCTTAACTTTCCAAAATCGAGACATGGCTTATTACTAATAAATATTAAACTATAACTGAAATTCAGATATTTTTACAAAGAAATGAAGCTAAATTTAAATATTCTATCTATCATAAGTATATTTTTTAAGATATGCTTTAAAATATTAATTTAATATAATAAATGTTAATGGGATTCTTACTAACAAATCATGGCACATATTGGTATGTGTAAGAGAAATCTACACAATAACGGAGTACACTACGGAAATAATTCCGATCTTGAAATGGCTTCCGCTTGATCGATGAATTTTACCTGACAGTAGAGAAAAGAGAATATATTTAGAAATGCTTTAAAGTTAAATAATAAGGCCGAATCTATCGTGGCTCAATCGCATGAGTCAGATTTTATCCAACGTCTGAATGTAATTACCATTGGTTGTGGGTTCGATTCCCACTCGGGAACTATAACAATAAAAAAAAGACATATTTAGAAAACGTATAAAAATTTGAACGCAGCGGGATTTGAACCCGCGCCTCTTGAAAACCGTTTAAGCGCTTTGACCGCTTTTATACGTTTTCTATTTCTAATATGTCTTTTTCAATTTACTTAGTGTGGGAATAACGCTTTAAAAAATGTTAACAAAATATATATTTAATAAATAGCATTCTCTCTTGCCAGACGATTATTCGTAGAATAATCTTTGGGTAGCAGAAATTTGTAAAAATCTCTCTACAGAGATGCTAACAACAAATATAAGTTGTAATAAGCGTATAAGAATTTCAACGCAGCTGGATGTAGAACGCATGGCTTAGCGGTCAGAGCGCTTGAACGGTTTTCAAGAGGCGCGGGTTCAAATCCTGCTGCGTTCAAATTTTTATACGTTTTCTAAATATGTCTTTTATAATTTCCTTAGTGTTGGAATAACACTTTAAAAAATGTTAACTAAATAACTATAATAATATTTTCCTTATAAAGTCCTTATAAAGAAGAGATCCTTATCCGAACCGAACTGACGTTGAGTCCCTCCACTCAACACACAATATCTCAATTTCGGACCGAAAGTGGAGTGGGACAAAGTGTCCTGAACCTGGTATGCGGTAAAAAGCGTGACGCTGCTAATTAATACTAAAATTTAAGTCACATTTCCATAATATCCCTGTTCTATGATTTTACAGTTACTTGTAATCTATCAACGGATTCCTTTTCATTCTTCGAAGTTAATACACCAAGTAGTATGTAAGAAACTGAAATGTATAGAATATACGGCCTTATTGTCTAAATTAAAATAGAGAGTACCTACATGTATATACTAGAATATCCCGTTACTTTGTTTGTGTCGCATTTTTTTTTTCGAATATTATTTATATGATGTTATAAATTAATCCTTAATGGGACAGTATCTGGCTGTAAATATGATTGTTGGAAGATTGACCTACGCTGGATAAAGTAATTATATTTTAGTTATTCTTATTTCCTGCGCTCTGGTAATACAAAGTCAAGCGTTCAATTTCGCCGTCGCTAAACACGCAATATCTTGAAAACTGTGAGAACATAATGTCTTAATACTAAATCTCCTTGCCGAGAATAAGCGAGAAAGTTTCTTTACATTTTGTCAGAAAGCTAGTTACAATTTTTAAGATTATTTTTTTACAGCTTCCCAGTTTGAGACATTTCATTCTCCAATTTCCGCCCGAAATCGAGACAGTGGGTGTTCAATAGTGGAGGTCAACACCGTTCTTCTACTTTAATAGTATAGGGTATTATTGTTGCCGCAGCTTTATTCGGTTAGAATATAGTTTATATTTACAAAGAGGTTTTAAAATAATGTACCTAACTAATTTCAAATATTAGATAATTTAAGACCACTTTGTATATTACATTCATGGTGGACTGCTCCTAGAGTTCACTGTCGAACAGGTTACATAGAACTGGCATGGAAGCCTTGAGAAAATTCACAAACTCTGGAGAATACTTATTTATTAAATCTTTATCTATACATATAATAAAAATGTAACTGACCACTGTTTGTCATGGAGATATATAAGAAAAAATATTATTGGTGACGTTTATCAATGTTATAGAACCAAAAATAACGTTTTAATTTATTTTTCTGTTTGCATTTGCATTCGTGCACGCTTATCTCAGAAATAGACTTAACCAACCTTAACCGATTTAAACTATTTAGTGTTTATTTTATTTCAATCGGTTCATAAATAAAAAAGTTACAAGAATTTAAAATACAGTCGCGTAGTTAATGCATAACGCGTTATTTTTAGGCTTTTTATAAATAATAAGTCTAAAAAAATAGTCTAACTTCACTTACTATTAAAAAATGATATATAATGGGTAATGGTGGTATACATAAAAAAATGGTCTAATTTCACTTAGTTAAGCGTAGAGTTTCCACAAACGCTTAATGAAGATTCAAGTTTAAGAACTTGAACAGAAATGACGGACTTCCGTATTAACTATTTCAGCCCCTTAAGAGTAAAGTTTGCACAAACGTTCAAGCGGTAATTTACTAGTTTTCAATCAGTGAAATACAAACAAGTGACTCCATATAAATTTTCCATCCCTATTTCACCACCTTAGGGTTAAAATTTTTGCAATCTCTGAAATAGGTATTTACCCATTTTCATTAGTTTTTCCACCCACCAAATGTTTTATTATAAAAAAATAAGTACATAATAAGAATTATTGCAAGATGTACATGAAAACATAGGTCTTTGATCTATTTTCGTAAACGTAACTAATGATAGTTTTGAGTAAATCCTGTTTTATTTGACATCTAAAAGAACGGATAGTTGCCTAACGTTAAAAATGCTTCAGAAAATACTTGTCTGAGGTTAGGAACATAACAACGATTTTTAAAACAACTTGTATCAATTTAACTAATCAGTCTTTATTATTTAATTAAATCTTTATTAAATAATTATGATATTAATGTTGAGACTCATTCACTACTTTTTCAATCGATAAACTCTCAGCTTGCCTCTAAACTACTTCGGTTTAACTATAGTGATTCAACCAACTGCTACTCTTTTCAGGACCCTGCGTCTCCATACTTCAATACATGAGACTACTCTTCCTTTGTTTCATCAGGGTATTTTTCTAAAAATAAAAAAATATATACAATTGGGAAAATTTTATCTATTACAAAAAGCAACAATTTAGTTATACAATATCTTTTTTATATTATGCTTTGAGGAACAAATTTTCTGGCGTCACTGGCGCCAAAGTGAAAAACATGCGGAAAAAACAGATATCTCTTTATGACTGCCGCCCACTTTTTATCCTAGATGAAAAATACCCAGATACATGATGGAAATGTGAAAGTTCATTGTTTTTTTTAAACGAATGAACAATGATTTCTAAAAAATCTGCACCAAAGCCAGCATTTGAAACACTTCACTTCACTTTACATATTGGCACCCTTTTTGTTATACTTTTAGTTAAACACTTTCAACTGTGTATACTACTTATAACCTCACCTATATATAAATAATTTACATTTGATTTATAAAATCTAAGACTGGTAACGTTAAAATTGGCCGCAATGAATGAATGAATGAAAAATGAATGAATTATTCAAAGCTGGACGTCCGCGTTATGACTATCTATTTATGGTTTGGCCATGAACTTCTTAGGCAGGACATGTCAGTGACAAATGATTCTTCGCAAACAAAATATGGGGAAAGACGACTACTGACGACGGGTGTAAACATATTTAAATTGCGTATAGTTTAATGCCGTTAAGATTTATATTGTATTTCACGTCAGCACCGCATATGTACATACGATTTGTATGTTTGATACGATTCATTCATAAATTTGGTATGTTTAATATTAGTACTAATTCTTTTTTCTGAATGAAACTTTTTTGAACCGTGTAGTTAGTAGTACTGTAAAGTGTCGACACGTCGGGTTTCCAAAATGTATTTTCGAATACCATAAATATACGCGATTAATCCGGTTAAAAATAGTTTCATTTCAAAATGTGTAAATATCGCGATAACGAAATGAAATAAAATATTTATCACTCACCAGAGTTTTTCAAATTATTTAGCTTTAACTTTTTACGTGATTATTATTAAATAAAGTTAAATAGTGATTCCTGCACTAAAATATTCTTGAAGCTACATATAATGTACTTGAGTATGCATTTTATATGAAACACTTTTTTTTTAATAAATAAACATTTGTTGAGGCATTTGAGTTTAATATATTTTCGTTTATCTTTTTAACGAATCATAGTAATAAAAACACTTTAGGCAATAATAACATAGTCACTGCGTTTTACAGCCATTTGTAATTTGTTTCTTGCGTAGGTTGAAACGATGACGTCTTATTCGTACAGAAACTTTGACAAATAGTAATTTATAAATTATATAAAATTTAAAATACTTAAAATTCTGCTATGCGTGAAGCTGTATTATAAATACAGCTTCACGCATAGCAGGGTAGGCAGAGATAACCTAGTGTCAAGACACTCCGTTCTCCACTTCCTTTTTGTAAAAATCTTGCTTCAGAGATGCAAGCAAGAATTAGTAGCAATAAGCGTATAAGAATTTTAACGGAGACGGATGTAGAACGCATGGCTGAGAGGCCAGAGCGCTTGGGCGGATTCCAAGAGGCACGGGTTCGAATCCCGCTGCGTTAGAATCTATGTGTGTAAATAACACTTTAAAAATATTAAAAATAAATAATTCTTGTAAAGGTTCGAATATTTTCATCTTTCTGCTAGCGGTAGGTACCTAAGACAAAGCGCGGTTTTGGGTTCCACCACTGAACATGCGATGTCGCGATTTCGGGCGGAAAGTGGACAACGTCACTAGGTTCTCTCTGGCTAGCCTGATATGCGGGAAAAAGCGTGAAGCTGTAATATAGAAAGTTAATTCAGGTTGTAATTGGCACCGAAAACGAACTTTTTTCTTTGCAAAAAGGAATGTAAGAAAAGAGTCAATTACTGTAGTACTTTACACATAACACGTTGCGCCCTCAAGCTTCTAAATTACGAGCACTTAGGCTGCGAGCTATAACCATATGTTACTTAGTATATATAATTAACATTTGTTATGTAGTTTGAAGTATTCACTCATTTGAGGTACTGATGATATATCCATAGAAAATGGTATTTGCTTAATCTCCCACACAGAGGCATTACTTAGTGGATAATAGAAATTAAATTGTAACTATAAAATATTTCAGCATTTGAAGTCAATTAGAGGGTAGTCAACTAAAAAATTGCAGTTTTAAGGTTGTACTCAAATATCAGAGTAGTCAGAGAGAACCTGTGCAATTCCATTTTCAATCAATTAAATATCAATTCATAAGGTTATTATTACTGTATGGTAAACTATCGAAAATTATAATTTTATAGATCATTCTACTCCTATCTAACCGCAAAGTATGCTTGAAGAAAGAAAACTACCCGTTTTTCGAAAACTATGCAGATAGAGGAGTATGAAAATTGACATGGTTAAAATGTATATGGAAAAGAAAAATATTACCAATATATAAAATGTATAAAATAAACATTTCTCACACTATCCGGTGTTTGACATAAACTTTTGTACTCAATGACACACATATTTAGAAATATTGGCATTTAAAATAAACATTGCCTCAGGGCAGTGTGCATTTTAAACGCGAATATTACTAGTTAGATTTAATAGAGCATTCTGAATTTCATAGAATCTAAATGTCGTCATAATAACTTTTTTGTCAGTCAAGCTAAATCTTAGTACATTTGCCACGCAGTCAATTCGACCCTTTTTTCCCTAATTTACGGTCCCTACTATCATTCGTTATAACGTCTCGTTGTGTTACCTCGTTTATCAATGACAATAACCTCACGTTGACCCTTCAGATCTTCTCACGTTACAAATAGACTTTTTGTAGGTGTGACATGACACCATCTTCACACTTTTGTAATAATAAAAATTGTTAGTCCAAATTTCCAACTTATTTTACACATCTCCTTCGTGTTTCTAAAACTTATCTCTGAAGCATACACATAGTTTTGTAGGCCATTATTTTGGCGATATCGTTTTCTTTACCGTAAGCGCGATTGGTTGTGAGTTTAATCTCCATTGAATGTATTACTATTATTATTCATTTACCCGCTCTGAATTGATAACAATTCTGGTAAATATAAATAAAAGGTAGGAAAGGTTGGCCAAGGAAAATGGAGAACTAAGTGGCTAACTAGGTTCTTTCGGATTGCTCTACCATGCGCAAAAAGCATGAAGCTGCTTTTTGACGAATATTGTACCCATTTGTAATTTATTTTATTATTTCTCTTTGTCTGGACTAGACCAGAGCCAATTTTTATTTTTTATGATATCTGTCCAAAATTGTTTTATATTTGCTCTCACCATAAACAGTTAATTCTTACGATAACTATAATAGTTTTCTAACGCTATAGTTAACTAATATCGATCGATATCAAATTCTGTCATAGCAAAAAAAAATTGGTAACCTACAAGCGATTGTAAACCTTTGTTATTTATTCAGTGCATAACATATAATAAATAAATCTATAATTTAATTTTTCTTAGAATATTCAATCAAGAAATTACCATAACTTCGATACTCTACTCTACATTAATTACTTGGAAACTGCCAAAATATATCTGATGGCGTTGTTCCAGTTTCGTTTCAAGGACAGTGAAATGAATGTGTATCTTTCATGCTTAGCAATCTCGTCCTTGACCGATGGCTATTAGCTTCCCTTTTGTCCTATCGGCTTTGTTGAATTTGATATATCATATTCGACAACATTAGATGAATGACTAAACTAAAATTATATTAATAATATATAAATATTTTGGATCTCGTTGATATTATATTTTTTGTAATTTTAAGTTGGAACGTATTTGAATTCACTTACCAGTTCCAATGTCTGGCTCATAACAACTAAGCAATTTCTGTGTGACATGGCTACACTATAAAATTTAAGAAACGCTTAAAGATATACATATTTCTTTTGAAGTATTATTCCCACACTTAGTACCGAAAAGATCTAAGAGGCACGGGTTCGAAATATAAAAACCAAATACCCAGCTAGGGATAAAGTTAAAGTTTATAA
Organism: Podotricha telesiphe; assembly: GCA_038994665.1. Taxonomy (NCBI): domain Eukaryota; kingdom Metazoa; phylum Arthropoda; class Insecta; order Lepidoptera; family Nymphalidae; genus Podotricha; species Podotricha telesiphe. The sequence goes on along the minus strand of JAOYRR010000384.1, from coordinate 44,547 downwards.
CATAAAACTTGAAGCAAAAATTTAGACGATATCTTTATATCACAAGCATTTAATTCACAACAAATAAAAAACCCTGTTAGTTTTCTGTCCAATAGCTTGTATACCTACTAAATTTGGGGACATGTCATTTCACATTCGAATTATTCTTCACCTAATGTTGTGAAAACTATGATACAGAAACTGAATTTATGACAAAAACATTTGGAAATAGCATCTGCGGCAAAAATATCCCAAAAGTAAAAGGATTTCAGTTTTAAACTACATATTCTTCTATAGAAATAAAGCCATTTCAGAATGTTATGATAATCTCACCTTCAGTAGCTGAAAAAAGTTAAGAAAATTTCCAGTACGCATTTTGAAAATAAAGTTTCAAGTAAATTGAAATGTGTCTAGACTAAATTCGTTTTTGTTTATTCGACACGTTATCTTGAAGATGTAAACTTGTCATTTAATTTTCACAACCTAACGTTTCACCCATTATGTCCTTGAATGATGAAATTGTGAATTTCAATCGATATAAAGATTATGAAAAGTGATAAAAACCTTTCAAATGCGCTATATTTTAAATGTTCAACGTGGTATTTTTTATGTTTTTAGGTGTTATTCACACACTTATGACTTAAATAACAATTATCGAAAACGTATAAAAAAATAACCGTAGCGGGACTCGAACCTGTTCCTCTAGAAAACCGTATAAGCGCTCTGTTCATTACTACAACTACCTCGAAATTTTTATACGCTTGTACAATTTATTTTTGTCGTTTTTTAAAGATTATTTCTAAGAACAAATAAATAATTCAAAATATTTATCATCTCCTGCATCTTATAAATATTCTAATACGGAAATCCTTCATTGTTTGTACTAGTTACATGTGACGAGTCCCATATGCTATCTGTAAAGGCTTCAAAATATTGAAAACCCAAGATTCATACTAATTATTATAAATGCGAAAGAAGCTTTGCATGTCTCTCTGTCTGTGACGTTATCACGGTTTAATCACATAATAGATTACGATTAAACTTTATATACATATATAGCTATAAATTCCCATAGGCAATTTTTACTTCTATTTTTTTATTTTTTCCGGAAAGTTCATTGTTTTACAATAATTCTGTCAAAAACACGAAACATCTACAAATACAGGAAGGTGAAGCCGCGAGTGGGTCACTAGTATTTGATATTTTGACCCATTTTTACTTTATTATTTATGTGAAAGAATATATTTGTATGTATGTAGACGCTTGAAGGCATGGTCTTTCTGTGATAACATCTGACATGAAGTCTTATATTGTTTATTTATTTTAAAGCTCGTAACCTTAAAGCTGTAAAGAGCAGTAAAGTTTAATATTATTTTCTGCTTAAACATCTGTACTGTATATTTTATTCCCTGTTCTCTAAAACTATTTTTGTACTTAAGTAACTAATTAGTATGTAGGATAACTTACCAACTTACTCACTAAGTGCTCTCGGAGCTTTCTACTCAGAGAAATTATTATATATTTTTTTAAATGTGGCCTTGAATTCCGCCACTCAACACGCAAAGTCTCGAATTCGTGCGAAAAGCGTGGAACGGAACCTTACTGCTGAAACATGCCTAACTCTGCTATGTGAGATAAAGCCACGCTAAAAAAAATGAAGATTTATTTATTTTTTAATACACTATTCATATACACAAAGAAACTTAAAAATCTTCTATTTGATATTCTATTTTCGTCTAAACTGAAACACTGACGTGAAATAATTAATGAAATGGCACGTTTTTTCTTTCCTATTACTGACCGCTGGACCGCGCTATTAAAAGTGAAAAGGTAATCCTTCACTTTGAGATTAAATCACTGCTCCAGGTGGACGTGCCCAATGAATTATTACGGCCCGAATATTACTTTTTCCTACACAAACATTCTTTTATATTACTTTTATATTTTATACTAGCCACCCCCTTGCGGCTTCGCCTGCGTAAATTTCATAACATTCGATTTAGTTTTTTAACACGCTCACGTTCTCACTTAAATCACAAACTTTGCTTAAATTCATAATTTAAATGCTTGTAACTTTTATGTTTATAAACCGATTGAAATTAAATATACATTAAATATTAAGGAAAGTTTACAACAATATATTAGTCAAAATTTCATCTTAGTCAGTTATGCTATTTCTGAGATTAGAGTGCACAAAGAAACATATAAACAGAAAAACAGAAAAGAAAATTCAAATTCATTGTTGTGGTTTCTATTATATTCATAAATGCCCCTAATAATATTTTTAACATATATGTTCCATGTACAGACAGCGATGTTTATTATATGTAAATATGTGACTTTGCCGACGTGTACTAGACGACTATAGCTGTTTCGTATTTTTACCGGCCTGCATTCCGCCTTAATTACAAACTACAATTGAAATGTGTAATAACTTCTAAAGTTTTTATGCAAATAAAAAAATAGCTTGCAAGCTAACTAATATGCATATTTAGATATCAGAATTAATAATGATTACGAGAAATTAACTCTTGCAAATAAAATAATTTGTAAATTATTTAGAGATGAAAATAGTTACTGTGACTGCAACCTTTATGGACTTTGTAGCAAGCCTTGTTATGATATACGTGCCCGTATATTGTTTCAATTTGGTTTAACCAGTGCAGCGCTTGCAATATAAGCGGTCGTCAAATATCGTTTTTTGACGGCTTCACCACAAAATATGGATGGATATGGATTAAAATATTTAAATAGACTGTTCGTATATGTAAACCTTTAAGAATAAATTATCTAAATATCGGTGATAACTTACTCATAGTCCAATGTTTGGTTGAAGAAATCTTAAAAATAGACAGACAGAGGCAAAATGTGACAAAGGAAGTAACAAAATTAGATTTTTAATTTAAGTACCTACAATTATTTAATTAAATTGGTCATACTCAAAAGAAGCAAACTTTCTAATTGTTTTTTTAAGCGTTACGGATATATTTTATTCTAATTTATTTTTTATGCGCTACAATGAATATTAATATACTTTTCTATTTCCATTACTTAAAACTAGACAAATCGAGCTTAGTGCTTTTACGCTATATGATTAAAAATATTTCCTTGATTTATTTATTTTTTGTTCATAACACTAAAAATATTAAAAGGTCATCACCAAGACAGGTGTTAAATTTTCCCAAAATCTTCTACAAATTAATCCACTTCCCAATACATATTTTTTCTAAACTTGTAAAATACGGAAAATTGGTGAAGACAAAGTTAACAACTTTACGATGTTTCCATAACAAGAGATGACCTAGTGTACCAAGACACTCCATTCTACGTTTTCCGCCCGAAGACATTGCATGTTAAGTGGCGGAACTCATCGCCGCGCTTTGTCTTACCATAGCGGACAATAAAAATGATTTAAATATAATAATCCTGATCGAACCTACAAACAATCGCGTTTGCAGTCAGACGCTGCCACGATGAAGGAAAATATTTTTTTATGCTACATTAATATGAAAAGTATAAAAACAACAACGTTCATTAAACGATCTGATATTTTTAATTAATGAATTGTTTCATTAGCGCTAGCAAGACAATATGTAACTTTATACACAATGTAAAATATATACGGGAGTTGGTTTTTTTTTTCATTAATTATAGTCGTAATCTCTACTATATTATTTATATTAAGATAAGTTTTAGCTTTTAATCTATAAACCCTACAAGTCAATTATTGAATTTGCGCTTATTTATTTCAGAGTAATTTAAAGTAATATTGTTTATACAATATATAAAAGGAAAAGTTCATTATCACCCAACGGCAACCCTACGTATTTTTGAGCGGTCGCAATACCCTAAGTAAGGATTCACGATTTAATCTCTTTCGGGATTTCTCGTAGGTTTGAATGGTGAAAATATTATGATGTTTTTTTTATATTCGCTTAATTTAATTTTAGGGAAAATCTAATTTTGGTTTTTGAATACACTATTATATTATTGTGTAATTTGTAAAGCATTTTTTTTTAATACTAAAGAACTATTTTGAAACTTGTAAACACTGGCCACCAGCCATTAGAAGTTGTAAAAAGAAAATCGACAAGTATAAGTGACAGTAATAGTTGATAGTTGAAAGTCACGTGTATGAATTATTGAAGTTTCTTATGCCCAAATTTTCGATTGTTTCTGTATATAAACAATGCAGCACGTTTTATTTTTAGGAGTTTTACGCCCTGCATTGCAGGGTAATCAGAAAAAAACTAATGTCAAGAGATTCCATTCTCCATTTTCTGCCCGAAATCGAGATGTCTGCTATTGTCTTACAAGAGCGGGAGTAAGAAAATAATTAACGCTACAGGTAGAAGCACTGCGCTACCATGGCCGCTAAAAAATTGCAAAGTTTTATGTAATTTATTATAAAACACCTACAGCCATAGGTCTATAGGTATTAGTAATATCTATAAGGTTATATATAATATATAAATAAATACTTGTACTAAATGTTTGAAAAGATTATTGTCTATCATACTAATATTAGTATGATAGATGAAGCGGGTGGGTAAGGTAAGGAAGGAAGGGAAGGGAAGGGCGGTAGATGCCTGTCGGTACTTCAAATTATTTGTGGACTTCATTGATTCCCTTTTTCCACTATTCCCAAGAGCTACACCCCGGTAAGCCATCTTAGCTACTATTAGTCTTTAACGTAATTTGTTCAATATATATATATATTATTTTCTTTGTGCACATGCGTATATCTCCCAAAATAAATATTTTGGGATTTGAACATGTTACCTTCTCTTGCTAAAGCCGTGGTGTCGGGTAATATACATTATAATTTGGTAAACCTGCTATATTAATTTCCTTTGTAAGCAGCCAAGCAGTGAATATTATAAATGGATGAATGCGAGTTTAAATCAAACGCGACTTATCAAATGATTGATTATATCTAACGCTGTAGCTTTAACACTTTGGGAAATTACCAAATTGAATTACTAAATGGAAATTTGTATACTATCGTGACGTTGTAATTGTAATATAATAATATTGGTGTTGTTATCAATAAATTACATTAAGTGATAAAAACGAATCTAGTAATTGAACACTACTTTAGAAATTTGTAAAACAATATTTTAAATAGAAAAAGGCCGCTCACTGTTTTTTTCCCGCATAGCTGGGTAGTCTTAGAGTAGCTAGTGTCAAGTCATTCCGTTCTCTACTAAAACATATATTGACGATACATAGGGTGTTGAGTTGGGGAACTCTACACCGCGCTTTGTCTTATAAGACAAAGCGCGGATGAAGGAAAATAATTAAAAATAATCATTAAGGTCAGACGTTGTCCCACTGCACCATAAAGGCCTAAAAAAAAATTTCCAAAGAACAAAATCTATTATTGTAATTTCTTTTGTGGAGTTTGTGGAGTTAAATAAAAAGTATCTTCTTTTATCTTTCTTGCATTATATATAAGTATATTCTTAGATAATTAGAAATTCAAAATTGATTGAAAATAAACATGTATCTATTTATATATAATATTTTATTAGAAATAACAAATGAACAATAAAAATCAAATGATCCCCAAATCTATTTTTATTTATCACTTAGGGTCTACATAAGAAATAATACACGATGTTTTGGTCGCTACTGAGTTAATGTTTAAAATATAACAGTTATATTACAGTTTTTACAAGGTTTATGAGTTATTGTAAAACAAACAGATTAATGTATGTTTTGTACTATTAGAGCTCTCTTAGAATTTTATATTTTAAACCTATTGCTTTCGAAAACAATATTGCGTATATCGTCGACTATATGTTGTGAACAAGTTGGCTGTTAAGCTAGTTAAGAAAAAAAATTGTAAGATAAAAAAAAAATATATTCATAATAAAAAAATCCACAGATTGTTTAATTTGTCCTTTCGATCCAGCTCTTATCATATATAGAATAATCTCGTCATAATTTCCCATCATACCTTCCTTTCTTATTTCTGTCTGAAAGATTGATTGGTGATAGATTAGATGTCACTTTATTTTGAATCTTTTTTTATGTGTTATTCAATTAGGAAATTGAAAAATATTTTTAGAAAATAAAAAATTTATACGTTTTTGAAATTAAAATTTTTTATGCGTTTTCTACAATTTTTTCTCAGATGTCACGTGATTTTAAAATCTTTGCTGCGCAGGAAGTGTTTAAATAAGCCAATTACTAATATAGCTTTCTAAGTAAAATAAAATAGATTTATATTTGAGATATTTAAAAGCTCATTAGAGCGGAGGTTTTATTCGCTTAAAATGTGATCGTCTTCATTTGAGATTTATATAATTTGTACGAAAGATAATAAAATTGAGAGTTTGTAGTTTAAGATTTATTAGGAAAGAAATTGTAAAAGGACGCTTGGGACGAAGAAAGACCAAACAAAAAGATCCATTTGATTGTGTTTTAGGAAATATTATCTTTACTTCTTTCTATTTTATTAGAATCGGTAAGATTTTTTATGAACTTAATTTTTTTTCATTAATATTTAAATTTGTAATTAAAAGAAATAATTTCTCTTTTAATTGGCTTACTCGTATATATAATCAAAAGATACGTATATACGCTATATTGTTTTCTATTTCTTATATTATTATTTGTTTCTAAATTTACAAATAAATAGGCCTTTTACATTTAAAAATAAATATTGCACGTAACATTTAATGCTAAGGTCTCACTAAGTATTACAACTTTGATACATACACACCTCAACCTTTTAACTACCAGGACTAATTTTATTATTAGGCTTTTAGCGCAAAAGCATTATTCATATTTACATATGATACAAATATTATAAATAATTAGGTTCATTTTATTATTGATTATATAGTCAAATCAAACTATTTTCTCGCGCTTAAATGTTTAATATATTTTTGCGGCTTTACTTTCCCACACAGCTGGATGGTTAAAAAGAACGTAGTATCAAGACACTCATCATACTATCTGCCCGAATTTTGAAACTTTACACGTTAAGTGGTGAACTTGAAGTGGTACTTGATCTTCCTAGAGCGGGGAAAGGGAAGTAATTTAAATACAATAATTTCCTAGAGTGACATAACATAAACTAAACCCAGACCTATCGTATTCACAGTTAGACAATGTCCCATTGTGCCATGGTGGTGTCAATGGAAGATTTTAGCTAAATTTGAATAATTCGAGTAATATTTTTTCCATATTTGTTTTCTCTTCTATTGAAAAAATATTGTAATTAAATTTCTGTTTGATTACTTAATTTTGGTGCAATAAGATTATAAATATTTCTCAGGATGTAAATGTTTTAAATTAATACGATAGTATCAGTATATAAGAGATTTGAAGCTTGGCATCATAATAGGTTGTCAACCATACATTCAAAGTTCTAATAAAAAATAGTTTATAAAAAGTCTTCAACTATAGCTGTCGCGCTTAAATCCTTATTTGAATAAATACAATATGTGTTTTAGTTTAACATTTATGTATTTCTATGGATTCTATTAACTACATGTATATTCATGTTAACCACCGACCAAGTTAGATAATAATTACAATATAATGTATAATTAACAATATACAGATTATTATATACATGATTAAAATTTAGCTTAAAAATTGTTTTATATAGCAATGGTAGGTGTGAATAATATACAGGTAGGTTCATATACTTATGATAAAAAAATAATATGAAAAATCACTGAATAGATTAAATCTTCACAAATGTAGGTAATTTTTCAACATAAATACTATGGACTTAGTCCAAATTTTTAACAAGTTCGTATGAATAAGATGTTATCTTTTTAATGGAACATATTTAATAGTGTTTGTAAAAATCTTAGAGCTGATGTTAAAATAACGATCGGTGGTACATTTATTTTCATTTAATGAAAACTTGATATCGTTCCACTTTGTGGTAACATACACGGCAACCGCATATTGGAATTTTTTTTAATTTTTCTATAATGAATTTGATAATTGAATTTATTTCTAGGTTCTAATTATGAAAGGTAACTAACTAATAATGCCATATTATTTACTTTAAAACAAATTTTAATGAATAACGTAAAATATAAACTGCATGTAATATACTATTTTATTATTTTATATTACAAACTTCTACAAAAATCTCCAATATGAGGCTCTTAATCTAGCTGGTTGTTGATAATAATAAATTAGAAAGTCTAATTATTTATTAACATGTTAACCATATTCTATGGAAAGAAACTACATTGAAGAAATGTTTATTATTAATACGACATCAAATTGAAATTTCAAATAATTTTTATTTCGAAGCGTAGTTTCCCCACACGGTTGCTGCATTAATTTCAACTAACCTTACGTAAAGTTATGTACAATTTTATAATATTTGGTTTATTCATATATTTATATTTACAAATACTGGATTTTGTTCTATATTGATTAGATAAGCAACTGACAAGAGGCATTAAAATATCTTAAATATTAGGCGCCCACTCAGACTTTTTACTACACGCTTATCAGTTAAAGTGTTTTTACTGTAATTTAAAGATGCCTAAAGAGTTGTTAAAGGCAGGTGAATTTAAAGTACATTTTCACTATGACATTTATGAGCTATACATAGATATTTTTCACAAAAGTGACAGAAAGAATCTTAAAGCTTCTCAAATTTACCAGAAACTTTGAAATACAATATACATATTGTTTAATTATTACTTCACCTGGCAGTGCCAATTATTTCGTACTAATTATGTGATCTCAGCTTACATTAGGTTCTTACAATTAATATAATAACACCGATATTGGAAAATAACAATAATCGTATACTAAATACAGGCAATAACGTATTAGATAATGCAAATGAAATTAATTATTTAAAGAAACAAAAAAGAACCAAACAATTGACTATATCTACTATCACATGTATTAGAATACTGGCTACTATTGATTGTCAGTACACTCACAGTATAATACAAAATAATACAAAGACTAATAAATTCACAACAATTAATTTTATAAATTCATTTATAGTAGACTCTTTGGTCATCTGAAGTCCCTTACATAAATATCTTTGATACGGTAACTGTATTTATTAATTAACTATTATATTATGTCACAATTTTATAATTTATCTTATATTTACAAAGTCTTCGGACAGCGTATGTGACAAGAGAGAAGGTCTATAGACAATTGCGACTAGTTCAATATCTGGAACGTTGCAGTACTCCTTTTTATTACTTCAGCACTAGTTCACGGTATATTAAAGTCTTAATTAAATCACAGTATCTAGGTCTATAGGTTCGACCTCTTGCATTGACAATCATAGAAAACTCTCTGATGCACGTGTCTCTTCCCTATCTACAGCTGAAACTATTTCCACGCCCTCCTCATAATTGGCTGCTTTATTTGATGAGTTATTGACACAGTAATGCTGATCTGGATCACCATATTGGCTGTGGTAAAATTCCTCCCTCATCATGTGATTTAAGTTGGAACATCTAAAGAAGAGTATTTCTTGAAAAGGTTTTCTGAAGTCTCTATTAAGAGTGGCGTATATTATTGGATTCAAAAGGCTATTGATGTATCCTAACCACAAAAATAGGGCACTTACAGCATCGGGAATCGTGTCTTCGTTTACAAAAGGCCTAACTATTGCCAACACGAAAAACGGGAGCCAACATACAATAAATGCTGACATGATTATACCGAGCGTGGTCGACGCTTTACGTTCCTTGGCTAGCTGAAATCGTAGTTTTTTCTGATGCGGTGAATGAGTTGGATGTAAAAGATCCTTCGCTAAATGACTTTTTTGAGCGAAACTAGATAATGATGATCGAATTCGACTAGTGGATAATTTGTTACTGCTTTCGGAAGATTGCCTTCGCCTGGTTTCCTTCGGAGGGTGCTTAATTTCCGGCACGGGACCCATTTGTGAGTTTGGTCGATTAATCGTGTGGATTGGTTTCGTGGGTGTTTTTGGTACTTGTTGCAACATAGGACACTGGGATTCATTTGATTTTCTCTGCCCTGTAAAACATCTTCCGATCGAGCCCTCAGTTTTGTCTATGCTACACTGTAACAAATATAGGTTCTATTTATTTTTTATGCACAATATATGTGTTATTTAGGGAGAGTTATGTACATATATAAATAGATAATATTATTTAGTTCTTATTCCCTATAATATATAAATTGAAATCAACCGCAAACAATCTATGTTTTCAAATAAATCAATAACACGCAAAATTTAATTAATTATTACGCTTTCATTACACCCAATAAGCCAACATGTTAAATGTGTATAGAAAATTTTTACATAAACTCATTAACTAGTTATTAATTTAAAAATATTTTTAATAGTAACTTACCGTTGTGTTAGTACTAGCGGTCGATCCTCGAGTCGGAGGGGGCTGTGTGGGTTGCGCGCCCAAGAGCTTCGCTTCAGCTGCTCCACCATTTTTGACATTTATTTCTAAATAGCAATGTGTTTCTAAATGAGACTGCGCCCGTTTCTCATCTTTCACAATTTTTCTTGCAGCGCTGAAAATTTTATAATAAACGACCACCATCACAGTTAGCGGCAAGTAAAATGAACCAAAGGTTGCGTATATTTGATATCCTTGGTTTTGTGACACTGAACATGATGTCTCAGTTTTTTCATTTCCTAAAATTAAAACAGGCGGCAACGATATGAAAGCTGCACTCATCCAAACTATAAAAACGCAAAAAAGCATCCGCTTTGGCGTTCTTTTCACTCCATATTCCAGTGGTTTTGTTATTGCGTAATAGCGATCTACTGATATCATACACAAATTAAGTATACTTGCTGCGCACGATAAGACGTCACTTGATACCCAGAAATCGCAAACTACTGGTCCAAATGGCCAAGTGCCCAACAAGTCATACACCATGGCTACAGGCATTACCAGGCCACGCACAGATTAAGCTACAGCCAGCGATACGATCAGATAATTACTCGGTCTTCTCAACTTTCGCACCAAGCAGACGGCAACACAAACTAAAATATTGCCAACTATAGTTCCGAAATCACTACCATAAAAATAACAGCAGACCCAAAAAGTACTGTCACTACTGTGGAGTATTTAGAATGTTTTATGTGAGGAACTCTGTGGACGGTTGTGTTTGGGTCGAATAGTGTCCAGTTTGATGTAGAATTTAGATTAGTATTATTTATTGTGGCAGCTGACTCGTTACAATCGACCGAAAACACCAAATTGGCTTGCAATAATAAACAGATGAGTATGAGAAGACACGAAGGTAAAGTAACAAAGCTAGGCTGTGAACAGTGTAGGTTATGATTTTGAGCCGCCATACGAGTCCCTGACTTGGGTGACGGTAACTCTCGTTCTTTTGTCGTTAACATGCATTGGGTTTAGAATATTCCTTTAAATTTTTGTTGTAATTAAGAAGCTGTATTCAAATTAAAACTCAAAATAATTCACGAGTCAAGTTTGAAAAACGACTTCGTCGTGAAGTTGTTTCGACTTGGAGTGGCGCAATTGATTATACGCGAGTATGGGCTTTAATTGACATATCGCCTGGAATTCCCTTCCAATTCTGAGCAGAGCCATTGGATTGTGTATTTATGGAAAATAGATCTTCTTCTTATGAATATAGAGTTTATTTTAATATTGCTCTCAATCGGTTCTCGACGTATTATTCTAGTGGAAAACAGAGTAGCTGCTAGTTGAATATCTCGCCTTTGGATTGCTTCATTAGTGTCTGGTTGAACGTTTCCGATCTAAAAAAAAGAAAAAAATATATTTTATAAAACTTTTCTAATGTAAATTTAAAAATACTGTTTGATGGTTGACACAGTAAAATATTGTCTAGGCACAGTAAAATATGTTTTTTAAGGTTATTTTGCTTCAAATTAGTAATTCATTATTACACATGTTCTCTGGTATTTTTTTATACACTAAACATATCAATGTGTGTGAATATATCGGTTTTAAGTCTTTCAATTAACAAAGGTAGATAGCGTTTTAATTTAAAGATTTTCTTTGACAATTACCTAAACTCTTTATTTTATTGTCTTATTAAAAAATATAAATTTTATTGTTTTAATATATGCTATTTATAAAATATTACAAAGTTTCTAAATGGCATAGCCAATCCAGCTAATTTGCATAGGACATACATGAGTCGCCGATGTACTTGATAAACTACAGAAGACTGACGTATTTTTAATAGAGACAAACTATAAAACAATCATATACTGTGTTTGTTTTAACATCTGTCCATCCACGTACTGCGATGTCTTAAAATACTAACTACCCATTAGATAACGTATACGGGCAAACGACTGTTAACCTGAATGATAATGTACATTACGAATAAGAGCTTTCCATAAAACGTTTTGTCGTACAATGGTTTAAATTGGCTATATTGTGTTAAAAGTATTTTTAACATTTTTTAAAGTGTTGATCACACACTTAGGGAATAGAAATATATATTTTTAGAAGAGGGATAAAAATTTAAACGCAGCGGGATTCAAACCCGCGCCTCTGACCGCCAAGCCATGGGTTCTTCATCCAGCTGCGACGATTCTTATACGCCTATTACAACATATTTTTGTTGTTAGCATCTCTGTAGAAAGATTTTAACAAATTTCTGCTACCCAAAGATTATTCTACGAACAATCGTTTGGCAAGAGAGAATGCTATTTATTTAATATTTAAAAAAATTAATTAATTGTTGATCTGTGTGAACAAGAAGTAATTTCTAAGGAGTATTTTTTAAAATTATGAATCTGAAATTGAAGTATATTTTTTTAGTTACAGCAATAAAATAACATGACAACGTGGTGCAGTGGGTCACAAACAGACAGTAGGTACGATCACGAATAGGAACAATGAAATGTATCGCGGTGAAACTTCGACAGGCATTTATCATATTTTGATTAGTAATTTTTATTGAATATATTTATCACTGATTGTAGTTTCAGTCTAATTATTCCCTAATATGTATTATAGTTTAAATAACACTGTTTTGGACGTTTTATTGCTGAATACTTTTTATTTATTTTGCAAATAAAAGATGCATAGATGAAGTATCCGTATTTAATAGTATAAATATGAAGTATCCGTATTAAATAGTTAGTTGCCCCACTTGCTCTTGCGGATAGTTTCTAGTTTAGTTAGTTAGTTATATTTTATAACATGTAGATTTTATGATTTATTATTTTTAGAAAAATACCATGAAAAAAATTAAAAGAGTGGTGATTAGTATCCTTCGAATCAGTTTTAACGTTACGCAACTATCTGCTACAGTAGGCACTGTCTGTTTTTTTAGAGGTCAAATAAAATAGGATTTACGCAAAACTATTATTAGTTATGTTCACGAAAAAAGGCTAATAAAAATATAGCGATAAAAAAAACATAAATGCTTAAACTTACTCACATTTTTACTAGAAAATGACTTGGGGTACAATGCCTGTAAATGATACATTTAGTGGATATATAGGTGAAAAACAGGATTGCTCCACTTTTCAAAAATGCAACATGTAAGTGAAAACGCATGTAAAATGTTCATGTGAAAAGTAAGTTTAAGCACTTATGATTTTATGTTTATATTGACATATTATATTATATATATATAATATTCGCTATATTTTTATTTATATTCAAACTCCACTTAACCTAAATCCTCACTCATTTAATCAAAAACCTAAAAACTTATTATAATGCGAAACGAATAAATCCCTAAGGCGGTCTCCGTAATATTTTAAAGCGTTCAAAGGTAAATAGGATTAACAGTGACATGGAACCTTGTTTACCAAAACGTATGTAGGTACCAGAAAGTCAGCCCAAGGGATAGTGGGTGGTGTCGAAAACATAATCTGTTATTTTCGACCGCTGACCCCTGTATCGCCATTTTAACATGATATACTATGAAGGCCTTTCTGGATTCACTTGGGGTCTGTTTCTCTTCGATTAAGCATTGAACTTTACAATTAAGAGTAGATGATTTTCTACTTTGTACGTATATGTACGACTGTTCCGCGACTTCGTTCGCAAATAATGTCACGGTCGTTTTTTTAGAACTTTTAGAGGGGAATAATTTTATCATACATTTTACGTAACTTTAACCGTTTAAGCAGCGTAAGCGACGGAAGTTTTTAAAGATGGAATATTGCACGTTTTTACGACATTTTTAATTGCTGCTTCGCACCTATTGTACGCAGCGTGATGTTATATAGCCTATAGTTTTCCTCGATAAATGAACTATCCAACACAAAAAGATATTTTGAATTCGAAACAGTAGTGTCTGAGACTAGCGTTCCACCAATAAAACTTTTCAGTTTTATAATATAAGTGTAGATAGAAAAGGGGTTACTAAATTATAAATTGAAGCATTGAAACGTGGAGCAGTGGGACAGCGTCTGATTGCAAATTACTGCAAATTATTTATGGGTCCAATCCACTTGGGAGAAATAATTATATTTAAATTATTCTCATTTCTTCACCATATAGCTGTGACGAGTTCCACCACTCGCATATGCATACAATGTCTAGATTTCGAGCGAAAAGTAGAGAACAGAGTGTCTAGACACTAGGTGCTTATTGGTTGCCCTGATATACAGGAAAAGCGTGTAGCTGTGCAATCATACCTTGCAATTTCAAAAATAATTTTTTTATTATTATTAATAACTTCTTTATAAAAAAAAATTCTTACACCAACCTACTAGTGATTGGAACCTCATTTTAAGCATGTAATTGCCTGTACTAGAACATTCCGCTTTCTTCTTGAAACGGTGGTTCAAAATATATAGATCAATAATCTATTTCTACCTAATAGTCATAAGTTCTTAATATAAATACTTTTCCAAATGGATCTGATTTGTATGCAATTACACACATTTCAAAAGTGCAACACTTCATACCATAACATTTACTTGTTTTGAAAATTTGATTTACACTTCAACAAGAAATATATGTACAATTTACCTACATAACATATATAGAGTATCACAGAATTATGAAAAGCCTAGCCTAACTTGACTCTGTATTACAAATAGGATATCTAAACAACTTAATTAAACGATTAAATTTAATTGCAAGTAAACTGTATTTCGTAATGGAACTCTTTTGTATAACACCTTCTAATTTACCTTTTACGGAAGGGTTATTATAAATGGGGACTTCTATCATAAATAAAAATTACAAAAACCCTTACAAATGTAATAAAAATTCATATAAGCACTTCGCTTTATTGTTAGCTCGAAAAGAGCACATATGTAAATTGACTAGAGCATGTGCTGAAGCATTTAGCATTTTTGTGTGTGGATTAAACTTTTGAAAGATTGTAAAATAAAACGTTTGATTTTTATAGAATAGTCAAAAAGTAGATAAACACTAGTACTAAGAAGTCAAAGAATTATGAGCGCGTATAGACAGTACCCATAAACTTCAGCCATTATATCAAATAACGATGTACCACCTCTACATCTGTGGTTGATTATTGTGATATCAGATATTTTCATTTGCAATATATCCTCATATATACGAGGTTTCTGGAAACTTTTCATGAATCAGTTAGGTTGGGAAGCCGTTAACGAATAACGGCTTCTAACTTTGTACAACCCTCTCGTAAGCAAATTATCAAGCTTATAAGTTTTAATTGTGTATAACTTCAATACTGTGTGCGAAAAGAGTATGAAATTTCGTACGACTACCAGTAAAATAAGATTATTGTTTTGTCAGTTATGCTGCTGCTAAGCTTCAATGTGGGGATTTCAGTTTTGAATTCAGTCAAATTACTAGGCATAAAAAAGAAGTACTACTTATTTTTTCAATCTAAATCATATGCCGATGCATATGATTTAGATCTATATAGAATACAGAATAGGTTAAAAATTACAAACATAACATAAAATAAAACTAAAGAAAAAAGCCTTTTATTTCTTGCTACGCAGTAAAGATTATTAGTTTGATATAAGTATTTGACTAAAAAAAAAAACATTCCGTTTCTATTATATGCATTTAATTTCTTTTATATACAATAAATTAATGTGTATAATCAATCAGATGCATATATGCATGCAAGAACCCCTGAACGGAAGGTAAAGGTCACCTCCAATAACATAACATACTATAGGTTATGTCTACTTACCTGTAAAATATGCGATATGTCTGTAGATAAAAAACTAATATCTAACTTTTTTAGATATTAAACAAGCTATATTGAATTATAGATTGTGGCTCACAAGTTGCACCGCACCCGTATTTACACTATTTATCATACAAAACGATGTGTTAAAGACTACAAAATTAGATAGCCTACCGACAAAGGAAAGGGCGTCAAAGGTAAAAGAAACGCCTGTAAATAACACAAAAAATAATATGCATATGTAATTTGTCATTTTTAGTTTTGCTGTTTTTTTTGGCCTCTTTTACTATTTCGACATATTGTTTTTTTATTTAGTTGATCTTGAACTTACTGTTCTTGTAGTTTTTAAGAGCGTGCATAAATACTTTGTCCATTTTTTAATGTAAATTTTTTTTTACAGTTGTATGAATTAGGCTATAGTTATGGCTACGCAGACGCGTTACCTTAGCAACGTGTAATATGTCAAATCAATGATAGTATTCGTAGTATATATTTTATTCATTTAACAAATTTCAGATGCATTATAATGATTGAGGCCATCGTGGTGCCGTGGACAGCGTCTGACTGCAAACGCGATTGGTTATAAGTTTGGTTCTCCTCGGTGGAATAATTATAATTCATTTTTTTCTCTCTGCTTTGGCGAACAAGACAAAGCGTAGCGTTGAGCTTCACCACTCAAAACGCAATGTCTCGAATTCGACAAGACAGTAGGCGTTGGTTGGACACGTTTCTAACTTCGTCACGACACCGGTGTCATATTTAATTAAATGTACGAGTATAATAGACTTGTCCGACGTCCGTGTCATCGTTTTATTATAGTACTAGTTTAGAGGCCATCGTTGCGTCTCATTGTAAACGCGATTGGATGTTGGATTCGATTCACACTCGGGGCAATGATTATATTTAAATGATTTAAATTTTTCCGCTCTAGTACCTAAATAAAGCGCGCAGTTCAGTTTCACTACTACAATACAATGTCTTAATTTCGAACAGAAGGTGGAGAACGTCTTGACACTAGGTTCTCTTTTACGGATATCTCTATGCATATCTCTATCTATATACAGATCTGTGCGGATAAAAAGCGTGAAGTTGTCCTATTCATTAAGACTACATTTACATATGTATATATGGAAGCCCTCTGAATAATTTATATTCCACTGAAATGTTTAATAATAAAAATTTGCAAAAGTTGCCAAATCAGTGTAGATTACTAAAAAAAAACAATAAAATTACTTGTATAGAAAACTAATATTTTGTTAATCATAACTAATGTTAGTAGTAAGTTTATTATAAGGTAGATATACTTGTCATCGTAATTACTAAATGTTTAAAGAAACATAAAGAAATCAATTAATTTACACATTTTTTTTACTAAAAAATACTATAATTAAAAAAAAATATTTAAAATATACAAATTTGAACGTAGCGGGACTAGCATATGCGTATCTTGAAAATTGTCCAGACACTCAGACCACTAAGCCATTTATTTTATTCAGTAATGTTGAATTTATACACGGTTGTTACATTTTAGTTAAGTTTAAGGACGTTTACTACAATATAAAAGGCCTAACCGAGTTTAGCGTACACAAACAAACAGACAAAAAAACAC
The DNA here is from genome assembly GCA_038994665.1 of Podotricha telesiphe. Classification (NCBI taxonomy): domain Eukaryota; kingdom Metazoa; phylum Arthropoda; class Insecta; order Lepidoptera; family Nymphalidae; genus Podotricha; species Podotricha telesiphe. The sequence goes on along the minus strand of JAOYRR010000384.1, from coordinate 26,855 downwards.
ACCGACAAACAGAAAAGACAATTAAAAAACTTTAGTTTTAGGTTCTATTACATTAATGAATATATGAAATGCCCATAATAATAATTTTTTTTTATATATCTTCCACGTACAGACAGCGATCAATTGCATTTTTATTATATTTATAGATTACAACTTTGTTGACAAATAGTTATAGAAATATGTGTATAATAAATCAACTCGTATAAATGAAAGCAAGGTCGCTTCCTAGAACACTTGAGTGACTTATTAAACTCGATTGATAATAAATTGATGAATCTAACCGATAATACTGATTGCTTATCGTGGAGTTGGCACCGCCTACGGATGTTAGGCTTTCGATTATTTAATCTAAATATATTTTCACTTTTATTAATAAATTTTCGTCAAGTAAAATATAAAAACACAGTTTTTTTATTTATAAAAATACTTTATTGCACGCAAAGTCAATTCATGGTGTGTACATATCAAACAGTAGACAAGATTTGATAAGTAGTACAGAGTATGCAAAGGCGGTCTTATTGCTGGTAGCAATGTCTGCCAGACAACCTTTGGTGAGAGGAGCATGGTCTTAACTCATACGGGTTAGTGCAAGTAAAAAAAAATTAAGAAGTTATTGACTATTTTTATGTTTCCAAACTAGATATCACTTACATAAGTAAAATAAGTAAATAATAATACATAATACAGTAATTAATGTAAAATATTAAACATATAAATACTTAAATACATAAATATAAAATTTAATAATAAATACACTTATATTGAAAATTTTGCCAGTTGCATTTGCAGCAAATCTTGAGTTTCTTGTTCATCCGAACTGCCTTCCGAGCTGGTGGCAGTTTCATACTTATTCTACAGCTTATAAATTCTTGCAAAAGTATATTTGAATATAGGATATGAATTAAGGAATTTGAAATGTTTCCCTTGTATAGATCTTATATATATTTTACTTCTACTCTATATTTCAGGGCTACATCATATGATTTACTTGACAGTTATCGTAAATTATTACAAAAACGCTTAAAAGCGGTTTCTCGTTTTCCTACTCGTCCCTTCGGCAAGGAAATTAGGTATGTTATATATATATATATGTTTTGTCATTGGATCCGCATACATGAACTTTCAAAAAATACTTTTCTAACCATGATACCAAAGCTAAATAAAATTTGGTAGACGTCATAGGTATCAATATTGACAGATGATTATCAAGTTTAGAATATATATAATCTAATAAAACTATAGATAATAAGAAATAATATATATACATTAAATTGCTTTATGTATTAATTAGTAACTACAGCCTACAGCTGTATTTTAATGTCTATATATTAATGCGGCATTTTTTAGCTTCGTCTTTTTTTTTGCGTAGCAGAGAGCCGACATTGCGTGTCGAGTGGCGGAGAAATGAAAACTATTTTGAATATAATCATATACCCGAGTGGGAATCAGACCCACAACCAATCGCGTTTACAGTTAGACGCTGTCCCACTGCGCCGAACACTCGTATATTTTATTTCTATCAAAACTTTCAATATGCGCATTGCAGTGGAAAACGTAATATATCTCGGATTTGATTACCGTAGAATAACAAACGCTGCGTACAACAATGCTACGGTTTTTATTTAATAAAGTTACAAGGACTATATCATATGAAATTTACGTTGAATTGTATTTTTAATATTTTCCATAAGCATTGCTTTTCATATATAAACAAAAGGTTTGAATTACATTTGGTAAAAGATAAGGAAATTAAAAAATGGAAACCCTTATTTTACAATTACTTAAAATAGACTAAGAACGTTTTATATTTATAGTATTTATTTTAAACGTAACTATTATTTTAATTTCAACTTTATTAATATCTCTTTTCAGATTTCCTTTAAGGCTTCTAAACTAAAGTCTAATATTAAGCCGTAACGTATTGCACAGCGCTGCTGCTTTGTATGTATGTGTAGTGGTAATTTTTTTATTTAGAAACCTACAATTATATTATTGCTATTTCAATACAAAAATACTGGCCATTCTGGCGCAGTGGGACAACATCTGAAACTGTAAACGCGATTGATTAAAGGTTCAATTCCTCCTCCGTTGAATTATTATATAAGACAAATCGCGGCATTGAGTTCTGCCACTCAACACACAATGTCTTGATTTCGGGTGGGGCACGGAGAACGGAGTGTTTTGAACTAATTTCTCTCAGACTACCCTGCTATGCTAAAGTAAAATAGCATATACAACCAATATTTATTCCTTCATGCACTAAAAAAAATTAAAGTTTAAGCGAAACATATTACTAATATAAAGTATATGTATACACGCACATATATAAATATACATACATACCTAATCGAATACAAATATAATATAGCTATATATACAATAATAAATCTAAAATAAAAGTAATATGGTCATTTTATTGATAAGTGCCGTCTGATTTCGAAATTAAATGTTATTTTTGAGGCCTTAAAAGATTGGATTGAGGGGCTTAAAGGAACCAATTACGTCTTAAAATCTAATATAGAAACAATGTTTATTTGAATTAATAACTTGAAAATATTTGGTTTGATGGATTCAGTTTCAGATTAGTAACCCAGAGATAGATATCTTAAAGATATCATTTATCATCGATCAAATATCGATTAGAGTCGAGCTACGAGAAATCTTTAGTTTAAGATGTTAATAGTATGGAGTGTCTAAAGTTTAGCGATCGTGCGAGGGAATTTTACTAAATAAGTGGACATTCTCAGTTTTTTGATTTCAAAATTACTATATAAAATCATGTAGTAATTTTACATAAGTAAATTAATAGGCTATAGTTGTGCAGTGGAACAAGGTCTAACTGTAAACGTGATTGGTTGTGGGTTAGATTCCCACTCGGGAAAATGATTATATTTAAATTAATAAGATCTTTGGTTTTCGCGATTTTTACACATTTTCCGCTCTGGCGACAAGGCCCACGCCTTGAGCTACGTCATTCAATCGCACAATGTAAAAGAAAAACGGAGTGTCTTGACACTAGGTTATCTCTTTCTATCCTGTCGTGTGGGAAAAAGCGTGAAGCGTGAAAAAAAACAGTAAATGACTAAATTAATAATATTATAAAATATTTTAATTATGACATTGTTAACCAGTCAATTTAGTTTTACTTAATATCGATAATTATATATAATATAATTCATGATTTTATAAAAACTCCATCGCTTGTAACTTACATATTGCTTGGAACCTACTATCTCTGGCGCAGCGCCAAATAAAGCGAGATCTAAATTAATTTATCTCAAGAGTTTTAAAGTCAATCGAATAAAGCAAATCGTCGTTACTGTTTATTTAGGCTAAATTTCATTATAGACCTCCTTTTACTAAACGAACGAATTTTGTTGACGGCTTAATGGTATCGCTTTTATACAAATATTGTGATTGGATTGACTGCGGCTTGTTTTTTGTCAGTGAATTGATTGCTTTCGCGTTGTGTGTGTGTGTGTATAAATATATATAAGTATTATACTGTATTATACTGTTTAGAGTAAAATCGTAAATTTAATTTATTTATATCATAATCAAATACATTTCTTTTTATAATATTGAGCTTAATCAATTATAGCTACAGAGTTTTAATTTTAGCTAGAAGAGAGATGATTATTTCATAGTTTTAAATATTGCTTTTTTATTGTATAAAATAAACAAAAAAAAACAATTACACCTGTTTATTGACATATAAAATAAGAATATAACTTACCTACTATTTATCGAGCACAGAAAATCCATTATTTATACATTGTCATTTACAAGGAGGCTAATCTCTTACGTCAAAGGGAAACTTACGTTACAGGGTAAGCCGACCCTTGGCTTGTATTCAGTTATTTGCTGCCTACTACTAACTAATGGAAGGATTTAAATTGTTTGAATCTTGATATATGATTAAAAATGTGTTTTTCACCTCCAACTCCACAGCACTACTGTACGGGAAGCGAGCCATGGAGAAAAATCTAGTGCCAAGACGTTTTGTTGTCCACTTTGTGCTTGTTGAGTTTGGGAAACGCAGCGGTTTGTCTTACGAGAGTATAGAAATGACAGTAATTTAAATGTAATATATTTTTTGAGTGAACGAACGCCAACGTCCAAGGAAACGATCATTGGCGGAAATATTTTCTTACTTTTTATGCTGTAACATTGTATGAAAACTTTTCTTGCTTTGTGCTCTTGTTCAGCTTTTTGTAGTTATTTCATCAATTTCATTACTAATGGTAAGGCTAAATACGATTATATCTTGTTAATAAACGAGTTAAATAAACTTTTTTAAGTTTTAAAAAAATAAGTTATAAAGGTTATAATATTTCTAAGATGTAGTTAATATATTGAATATACAAGACACTTTATTATAGGGTATCATTGTTAAGAGATCTTATAGATCACCAGTTTTAATTAAATCTTTAGACGACGACGCTTTGGAATTCTGCAGAAGTATTTAACTGCGTTCTTTGTCGTAAAGTTTAAATGCGTAATAATTTTCATATAATTATATTTTTCATATATGGGGCAGGAATTATTTACTTCGTAATTATTGTATACAGATAATAAATTTTAATTGATCTATAGTAGTCCGTCGACATAAACCATCGAAAGTACATATGTGAAGAATAACGCTGAAATTTATATATTTTTTGTGTATCGTCCATTTGAAGACGTTGAATTCTATACCACTCAACACACAATGTGTTAATTTCAGGCGGACAGTGGAGAATATAGTGTCTTGACTATATATTCCCTATGACTACCCTACGGTAGCTATGAGAGAAAAAGTGTGAAGCTGAAAATAATAAAATAAAGACATTGACCGTAAAGTAGCACTTATCAAAGCACTTTTTCACACTATACCTGGGGAAATACCTGTAAGTACTAAAAACAAATATTTATATGCGTAGGATTAGATTCTACAACCGCTGTTTGTTTGTTTGTCACGTATATACACTGGCACTAGAATAGTAATCATCGATTTTGTTAATATTTCTTTATAAACATATTTTGTTTTGTATAAACTTAGAAGTGCTTATAAGGCAAGAATTTGACTAAGAAGGAATATTCAATGTATTATATTCAGTGAACAAGAATGTCTTTAAAGAATTTGATTTTTTTTTTTCTGTTTAATTTGAATTAATCAAAAAAAAATAAAACAATGTTAATTCAACAAGTTTTTTTATACCAAGACTATGTGAGCAATATTTTTAAATATATATATATATAAGTTAAAATATTTCTATTCCCAGTAGTAAGTTAAAATATTTCTACGTTCAGAAAAGTAAAAAGGACTATAATTGGACTAATCTATACATATAATAAAAATGTAACTGATTGTTGTACATGGAAGATATATAAGAAAAAATATTGTTGGGGCATTTATAATGAAACACATGACGATGATTTTATATTTTTCTTTTCTGTTTGTCTGTTTATCTGTGCATTTGTGCACACTAATCTCGTAAACAGCTTAACCGATTTAAATGCTATTTTGGTAAGATTCTTAATAAATAAAAAAGTTACAACTATTTCAATTATAAACTGAAGCAAAGTTTGTGATTGAAGCGAGAACTGTATATATAACAAAAAGCAGTTTTTTTTAAGAACCAGTTTTATTCTGTCATTTTATTTATTATGGTCAATTTTGAATTATGTAACTTTTAACAATTTTCATCATCATTTTTATTTACATGTAGAGTTACGCTATAATTGAGACATACTATGTCACAATGTATGTTTAAATATATTCCACACCAATGTATTCTTAGTATATATATGAAACTTTAAAACTAATATGTATAACACTAGCGGCATGCTCGCGTTTTCGCATTTAAATACTAAAATATTAAGTCCTTTTGCCCGCCCGCGTTCTCGGTTAAATCCCAAACTTAACTTCAATTTATTAAATGGTTGTACCTTTTTTAGTTATTAGCCGATTAAAATAGATTAAATAATAAATGTGAAAGGAAGCTTACTAAAATACAATAGTCAAAACTGTATTTTAATCAGTTATTCTGCTTCTGAGATGTATATATTAATAAGTATATAAAGTAAAGTAAACACGTCTCGATTAAAAAGGTTTTCTTATAACAATAAAAAATCACCCAATAAAATTATATCAAATTAAAGTCAAGAACGGAACGTTTTCCCAGTAGGTTCTATATGCCTACCCAGCTATGCGGGAAAAGCGTGAAACTGACATATTAAATTATATATAAAAAATATTTATTTTATATCACAGAAGTAATTCTTATAAATCAGAATATTTAATTTTCTTTTAACTATTGACCGTAGACTCTTTTGTTGGTGAACGGAAAATATCTTGAAATTGAAAAGACGATCGCTTTATTCTTTATACATGGCGTACTGTAGCTTACACGTGCTTCTAATAAAATTTCGAAAATTATCCTGTAAGAAATTTAATAGGAAATAAATACATTTTATTTATCCTATTATTTTTTTATAGGATAACTCATCGCCATGCCATTATTGCGCTGTAGGACATTCTCACTGTACACGCGAATGATTGTGGGCTCGATGCCTCCTCGGGGGACCTAATACAAAGTGTAACGTTGTTATCCGCCACTGTACACGTAATGATTTGATATAGTGACAAAAGTGGAGAACGGAGTATCTTGATACTAGCTTCTCTCTGACAACCCTGCTATGCGGGAAAAAGCGTGAAGCTGTAGCATAATTTTTATACGCTCTTAATAAAAAGATTCTGGAATTAGTTTTATCATGTATGTCTTTTTACTAATATTTTAATTATACAGTTTACAAAAGAAAATTTACACTTGAATTTTAATATTTGCATTTTATTTTCTTTAAATGTTAGCTAAACTAAATAGTACGAGGTAATTATTATCAAAACATATGACTAACAGTATTTATTTAATGCCGAAAATAATAAAAAACAATTTTAAACCTAAAAAAACGATGACAAAATATATATTTACTTCTATGTAGCTTTTGCATACATATTTTAAAGTATTTTATTTGTGCCATGTTCTTGGGATTTATTTTATACGAGGAAATCAATACAAGTAATTTATATACATTTTCCTGCGTTGATTAGACAAAACGCGGCTTTTACTTCTGTCATTCAATATGCTATGTCTAGAGTAAAACGGACTCTTAAATCTCTGTCTACTTTGGGTTGTGTAATATTATAATATATAAGTTATTTGTTTAATAAACAATCACAATAGAAAAAAAGTGAGCAACAAAAATAAATTGATCCAATTGCAATATAACAAAATATAAATTATAAATACAGTAGAAAATTGAAAAAGTAGAAAATCTTACTTCTTTGTACAAAAATCTCATTTAACAATATTTTTAAATTGAAACAGCTATTAGTTTCTATTTCAATTGGTAATATAAATTTCAGTAAATATCGCTTCGCATTGAACAAAATGCAACGAATGATACTGTAGAACTTCGGGCTATATTGCCAATAAATAAAGCAAAAAGTTAAACGTACACTTAAAAGAAGGGAAATTGAAGATATAAATGGATTCACTATTTATAAACAAACTTTATAAATGCCATATTTGTAGTACAGTTTTATAGTACATTTGGGATGACCTGATGAAGTAGCTGTGGGTTCTAATTCTGATTAATTTATGGCACCATACTCATGTGTCAGGCGAAGCCGCGGTTAACGGCTAGTAGGTATATTTATATATATATATATATACCTACTACTTACACATATATATGTGTAGGTATATATGTAGTGTTGAGTTTTGTCTGTAGTACCCCTTAAAAATCAGAACTGAAGGTAAAGTACATATCTATGTAAAATAAAATAAAGAAACAAAAATATAAGCGAAAAAGATCCCCGTTATCTCTGTTTTTATCATTCGAAACGTCGAGTTTTTAAAAAAATACGTTTCAAATACAAAATTTACACATCAATCCGGTTATACACAGTCCGGTATAAACAGATATTTCTAAGATGACGTGTAACGAAATATCGATCTTTTTATATTTACAGTGGCACCGCATAGTCTTAATTTAAATATGCAGTAGCTTCAAAATCTAAACCGTATTCTCATATGAATATGTAACATATGTAATAAAGCGGGTAATGTAAGCTCCAATCTAATGTATTTACCCAAAGATAACCTTTAGAAGGCTTTAGAACGACAATAGGTAGTCCCTCATGAATATTTTCATAATCTATACATACAAAATAGCATTAAATCTTATTAAAATGTATAAAAAAAAATGTATTAAAATGTATAAATACGGCTATTATACATTTCAATGCCTTATAATTTTCATACAATGTCTTCCTTGGCGAAATGTAAGGTGCTATGGGACATTGAAGTATTCCATAGTTATTGATTTGAAGAAGTATTTAATAGTAAGAAGTATATTGAAGAAGTAGTTATTGAATAGTGTTTTTATTTATATTGTATTCAGCGGATATGAATAATCTAATATAAAAAAGGAAATCGAAAGAATCGGAGGTACTATTTTAAATTTTTTTAACATTTTCGCTTTTCCACATAACAGAGTAGGCAGAGAGAACTTAGTGTGTCATAAGACTTAACACACTCATAAGATTTCTGATTTATATTTGAACCCACTATAGCATTCAATTGGAAACATGTCAACTTTGCCATGAACGCGTCACGATAAAAAAAAACATAATATGATTTAGAACCTTTTTAATAATTCCTTAAAACATTATGATTTTTAATTAAACTTGTTTTAATTTTAAACTTCATTATGCCTCCTATTATTAACTTTAATAAAAAAATAAAAAAGTTTATATGTAGCTTAGTAGGTCATGTCGGCGTGACGGGTATTTTGTTAGGACTTTGATTTAATTTACGTGGACAGATAAAATTGCGCCAAGACGGTAATTTAAGTGACGTGTTGATGTAACTGTTTGTTGCGAAAGAATTACTGTACGTTCTGTTAAAATTTAAACACGTTAGAAGTTCTTTAGATAACAACTAATATGTACTAAGTATTTCTATTTTAGTTTTTTTTTTTTTTTTTTTTTTTTTTTTTTTTTTTTTTTTTTTTTTTTTTTTTTTTTTTTTTTTTTTTTTTTTTTTTTTTTTTTTTTTTTTTTTTTTTTTTTTTTTTTTTTTTTTTTTTTTTTTTTTTTTTTTTTTTTTTTTTTTTTTTTTTTTTTTTTTTTTTTTTTTTTTTTTTTTTTTTTTTTTTTTTTTTTTTTTTTTTTTTTTTTTTTTTTTTTTTTTTTTTTTTTTTTTTTTTTTTTTTTTTTTTTTTTTTTTTTTTTTTTTTTTTTTTTTTTTTTTTTTTTTTTTTTTTTTTTTTTTTTTTTTTTTTTTTTTTTTTTTTTTTTTTTTTTTTTTTTTTTTTTTTTTTTTTTTTTTTTTTTTTTTTTTTTTTTTTTTTTTTTTTTTTTTTTTTTTTTTTTTTTTTTTTTTTTTTTTTTTTTTTTTTTTTTTTTTTTTTTTTTTTTTTTTTTTTTTTTTTTTTTTTTTTTTTTTTTTTTTTTTTTTTTTTTTTTTTTTTTTTTTTTTTTTTTTTTTTTTTTTTTTTTTTTTTTTTTTTTTTTTTTTTTTTTTTTTTTTTTTTTTTTTTTTTTTTTTTTTTTTTTTTTTTTTTTTTTTTTTTTTTTTTTTTTTTTTTTTTTTTTTTTTTTTTTTTTTTTTTTTTTTTTTTTTTTTTTTTTTTTTTTTTTTTTTTTTTTTTTTTTTTTTTTTTTTTTTTTTTTTTTTTTTTTTTTTTTTTTTTTTTTTTTTTTTTTTTTTTTTTTTTTTTTTTTTTTTTTTTTTTTTTTTTTTTTTTTTTTTTTTTTTTTTTTTTTTTTTTTTTTTTTTTTTTTTTTTTTTTTTTTTTTTTTTTTTTTTTTTTTTTTTTTTTTTTTTTTTTTTTTTTTTTTTTTTTTTTTTTTTTTTTTTTTTTTTTTTTTTTTTTTTTTTTTTTTTTTTTTTTTTTTTTTTTTTTTTTTTTTTTTTTTTTTTTTTTTTTTTTTTTTTTTTTTTTTTTTTTTTTTTTTTTTTTTTTTTTTTTTTTTTTTTTTTTTTTTTTTTTTTTTTTTTTTTTTTTTTTTTTTTTTTTTTTTTTTTTTTTTTTTTTTTTTTTTTTTTTTTTTTTTTTTTTTTTTTTTTTTTTTTTTTTTTTTTTTTTTTTTTTTTTTTTTTTTTTTTTTTTTTTTTTTTTTTTTTTTTTTTTTTTTTTTTTTTTTTTTTTTTTTTTTTTTTTTTTTTTTTTTTTTTTTTTTTTTTTTTTTTTTTTTTTTTTTTTTTTTTTTTTTTTTTTTTTTTTTTTTTTTTTTTTTTTTTTTTTTTTTTTTTTTTTTTTTTTTTTTTTTTTTTTTTTTTTTTTTTTTTTTTTTTTTTTTTTTTTTTTTTTTTTTTTTTTTTTTTTTTTTTTTTTTTTTTTTTTTTTTTTTTTTTTTTTTTTTTTTTTTTTTTTTTTTTTTTTTTTTTTTTTTTTTTTTTTTTTTTTTTTTTTTTTTTTTTTTTTTTTTTTTTTTTTTTTTTTTTTTTTTTTTTTTTTTTTTTTTTTTTTTTTTTTTTTTTTTTTTTTTTTTTTTTTTTTTTTTTTTTTTTTTTTTTTTTTTTTTTTTTTTTTTTTTTTTTTTTTTTTTTTTTTTTTTTTTTTTTTTTTTTTTTTTTTTTTTTTTTTTTTTTTTTTTTTTTTTTTTTTTTTTTTTTTTTTTTTTTTTTTTTTTTTTTTTTTTTTTTTTTTTTTTTTTTTTTTTTTTTTTTTTTTTTTTTTTTTTTTTTTTTTTTTTTTTTTTTTTTTTTTTTTTTTTTTTTTTTTTTTTTTTTTTTTTTTTTTTTTTTTTTTTTTTTTTTTTTTTTTTTTTTTTTTTTTTTTTTTTTTTTTTTTTTTTTTTTTTTTTTTTTTTTTTTTTTTTTTTTTTTTTTTTTTTTTTTTTTTTTTTTTTTTTTTTTTTTTTTTTTTTTTTTTTTTTTTTTTTTTTTTTTTTTTTTTTTTTTTTTTTTTTTTTTTTTTTTTTTTTTTTTTTTTTTTTTTTTTTTTTTTTTTTTTTTTTTTTTTTTTTTTTTTTTTTTTTTTTTTTTTTTTTTTTTTTTTTTTTTTTTTTTTTTTTTTTTTTTTTTTTTTTTTTTTTTTTTTTTTTTTTTTTTTTTTTTTTTTTTTTTTTTTTTTTTTTTTTTTTTTTTTTTTTTTTTTTTTTTTTTTTTTTTTTTTTTTTTTTTTTTTTTTTTTTTTTTTTTTTTTTTTTTTTTTTTTTTTTTTTTTTTTTTTTTTTTTTTTTTTTTTTTTTTTTTTTTTTTTTTTTTTTTTTTTTTTTTTTTTTTTTTTTTTTTTTTTTTTTTTTTTTTTTTTTTTTTTTTTTTTTTTTTTTTTTTTTTTTTTTTTTTTTTTTTTTTTTTTTTTTTTTTTTTTTTTTTTTTTTTTTTTTTTTTTTTTTTTTTTTTTTTTTTTTTTTTTTTTTTTTTTTTTTTTTTTTTTTTTTTTTTTTTTTTTTTTTTTTTTTTTTTTTTTTTTTTTTTTTTTTTTTTTTTTTTTTTTTTTTTTTTTTTTTTTTTTTTTTTTTTTTTTTTTTTTTTTTTTTTTTTTTTTTTTTTTTTTTTTTTTTTTTTTTTTTTTTTTTTTTTTTTTTTTTTTTTTTTTTTTTTTTTTTTTTTTTTTTTTTTTTTTTTTTTTTTTTTTTTTTTTTTTTTTTTTTTTTTTTTTTTTTTTTTTTTTTTTTTTTTTTTTTTTTTTTTTTTTTTTTTTTTTTTTTTTTTTTTTTTTTTTTTTTTTTTTTTTTTTTTTTTTTTTTTTTTTTTTTTTTTTTTTTTTTTTTTTTTTTTTTTTTTTTTTTTTTTTTTTTTTTTTTTTTTTTTTTTTTTTTTTTTTTTTTTTTTTTTTTTTTTTTTTTTTTTTTTTTTTTTTTTTTTTTTTTTTTTTTTTTTTTTTTTTTTTTTTTTTTTTTTTTTTTTTTTTTTTTTTTTTTTTTTTTTTTTTTTTTTTTTTTTTTTTTTTTTTTTTTTTTTTTTTTTTTTTTTTTTTTTTTTTTTTTTTTTTTTTTTTTTTTTTTTTTTTTTTTTTTTTTTTTTTTTTTTTTTTTTTTTTTTTTTTTTTTTTTTTTTTTTTTTTTTTTTTTTTTTTTTTTTTTTTTTTTTTTTTTTTTTTTTTTTTTTTTTTTTTTTTTTTTTTTTTTTTTTTTTTTTTTTTTTTTTTTTTTTTTTTTTTTTTTTTTTTTTTTTTTTTTTTTTTTTTTTTTTTTTTTTTTTTTTTTTTTTTTTTTTTTTTTTTTTTTTTTTTTTTTTTTTTTTTTTTTTTTTTTTTTTTTTTTTTTTTTTTTTTTTTTTTTTTTTTTTTTTTTTTTTTTTTTTTTTTTTTTTTTTTTTTTTTTTTTTTTTTTTTTTTTTTTTTTTTTTTTTTTTTTTTTTTTTTTTTTTTTTTTTTTTTTTTTTTTTTTTTTTTTTTTTTTTTTTTTTTTTTTTTTTTTTTTTTTTTTTTTTTTTTTTTTTTTTTTTTTTTTTTTTTTTTTTTTTTTTTTTTTTTTTTTTTTTTTTTTTTTTTTTTTTTTTTTTTTTTTTTTTTTTTTTTTTTTTTTTTTTTTTTTTTTTTTTTTTTTTTTTTTTTTTTTTTTTTTTTTTTTTTTTTTTTTTTTTTTTTTTTTTTTTTTTTTTTTTTTTTTTTTTTTTTTTTTTTTTTTTTTTTTTTTTTTTTTTTTTTTTTTTTTTTTTTTTTTTTTTTTTTTTTTTTTTTTTTTTTTTTTTTTTTTTTTTTTTTTTTTTTTTTTTTTTTTTTTTTTTTTTTTTTTTTTTTTTTTTTTTTTTTTTTTTTTTTTTTTTTTTTTTTTTTTTTTTTTTTTTTTTTTTTTTTTTTTTTTTTTTTTTTTTTTTTTTTTTTTTTTTTTTTTTTTTTTTTTTTTTTTTTTTTTTTTTTTTTTTTTTTTTTTTTTTTTTTTTTTTTTTTTTTTTTTTTTTTTTTTTTTTTTTTTTTTTTTTTTTTTTTTTTTTTTTTTTTTTTTTTTTTTTTTTTTTTTTTTTTTTTTTTTTTTTTTTTTTTTTTTTTTTTTTTTTTTTTTTTTTTTTTTTTTTTTTTTTTTTTTTTTTTTTTTTTTTTTTTTTTTTTTTTTTTTTTTTTTTTTTTTTTTTTTTTTTTTTTTTTTTTTTTTTTTTTTTTTTTTTTTTTTTTTTTTTTTTTTTTTTTTTTTTTTTTTTTTTTTTTTTTTTTTTTTTTTTTTTTTTTTTTTTTTTTTTTTTTTTTTTTTTTTTTTTTTTTTTTTTTTTTTTTTTTTTTTTTTTTTTTTTTTTTTTTTTTTTTTTTTTTTTTTTTTTTTTTTTTTTTTTTTTTTTTTTTTTTTTTTTTTTTTTTTTTTTTTTTTTTTTTTTTTTTTTTTTTTTTTTTTTTTTTTTTTTTTTTTTTTTTTTTTTTTTTTTTTTTTTTTTTTTTTTTTTTTTTTTTTTTTTTTTTTTTTTTTTTTTTTTTTTTTTTTTTTTTTTTTTTTTTTTTTTTTTTTTTTTTTTTTTTTTTTTTTTTTTTTTTTTTTTTTTTTTTTTTTTTTTTTTTTTTTTTTTTTTTTTTTTTTTTTTTTTTTTTTTTTTTTTTTTTTTTTTTTTTTTTTTTTTTTTTTTTTTTTTTTTTTTTTTTTTTTTTTTTTTTTTTTTTTTTTTTTTTTTTTTTTTTTTTTTTTTTTTTTTTTTTTTTTTTTTTTTTTTTTTTTTTTTTTTTTTTTTTTTTTTTTTTTTTTTTTTTTTTTTTTTTTTTTTTTTTTTTTTTTTTTTTTTTTTTTTTTTTTTTTTTTTTTTTTTTTTTTTTTTTTTTTTTTTTTTTTTTTTTTTTTTTTTTTTTTTTTTTTTTTTTTTTTTTTTTTTTTTTTTTTTTTTTTTTTTTTTTTTTTTTTTTTTTTTTTTTTTTTTTTTTTTTTTTTTTTTTTTTTTTTTTTTTTTTTTTTTTTTTTTTTTTTTTTTTTTTTTTTTTTTTTTTTTTTTTTTTTTTTTTTTTTTTTTTTTTTTTTTTTTTTTTTTTTTTTTTTTTTTTTTTTTTTTTTTTTTTTTTTTTTTTTTTTTTTTTTTTTTTTTTTTTTTTTTTTTTTTTTTTGACAGGCAATATAAAAGCACTGTTATATACTACGCTCATAAATACAAATTGCATACATTCTTAGCGATCGTGCTTGGATTCTTCAAAGCAAGGAAGTCACGACATGCTGTATTGTAGCCATTATTTTTATTTCTTATTAAAGGTGCATCCAAACTACGCTCTAACTGGTAGCAGATGCGGCATAGAGCAACTTTTATTTCATCTTCAAGACCTACTTAGTTAAATAATCCACGGGATTGCATTTCCACCATCACTTTATACAACTCCAACATGCGAAAATGGCTTAGAAGAGATTGCTTTAAACGATAAGGCCGCCTTATTGATAATTTCTGATTATTTATTGTATGTCAATAATTTGTATTTTTTGTGTACAGTAAAGTATATTTTGTTTATATATAGTAGGTGTCTATAAATTCTTAGTTGACACGACGACGCGTATCATTCGCGTTGCCTTAGCAATGAGTATGTCAGTATCAAACAAATGGTAGTGTGTGTAAAATTTGAAATATTAAGTATCTATAGAAATAAATAAACTTGAAGTGTCTGTTTGTAATGTTAAAATAAATTTTACTATACACGGCACCATAAACCATGTAACATATTTTTTGTCTGTCTATCTTTCTGTCTGTCTGTATATTCCGGCTGATCTCTGGAACGACTGAACCGATTTTGACGGGACCTTAACTGGCAGATAACTGATATAATAAGTAGTAACTTTGGTTACTTTTATTTAATAATTTCACACGGACGAAGTCACAGCACAGCACACAGCTAGTCGTAAATATAATCACCGAGTACGGATCGTAGCCCATGACAATGGGGTTTACAGTGGCATGCTGTGCTACCGCACACCTATGATCTTCTTTAAATTTATGTATATAAATTTATTTCAAATCCACCTCAATCAACCAAAATAAATAAAAAATTACGTAAAATATACGCATCAGCAAAAACAAAATACGAGTGAGTACAACCCGAGTCGCCGCAGCGCATAAAATTTATAACGAGCTACGATTGTTTTACGGTACCTACAGATTTAGGTTGATATTGCGCACAATTTTGCAAATTTTTCATGTTATTTTTCTAAGGATTATTTATATTCGTGTTTTTTTCAACTAGGACTTTAAAGAGACATCAGGATATGCAGAGAAAACCGTACGTCAAGACACTACGTTCTCCACTTTCCGCCCAAAGTGGAACACAACACTGTTTTTTTCTTATGGGAATCGAATACGTAACCATCGCGTTTTCAGTCAGAGAGTCAGTGGATATTATAAAACTTCTGTATTAGAAACATAAATATACCCATGAGCCCTCTTATATACCAATTTGAACTCACAATTATAGAGTGCGACACTAAATGTGTCTCACTTGTTGAAATGTCAACTACGTAAAAACGACGTCAATGTGGACTCAGGAGGAGGTCATTAGTGCCTATTTTTAAACTAAATATGGCAAAAAATAGGAATGCATGAATCACAAAACCATTGTTTTTTCTTCTATATAATATTATTGTTGTATGTAACTTCGCCTAAATATAATAGTGATGACAGCAAGTTTTTTACAAACTCCGGTTACTTTGGAGTAACGCCAACCAAAGTTATCTGAATAATCTTTGAATAGCGATAGACTAAAAATACTTACAAAAAGAAGTGATATATTCAAAAAATGTAGCGGTCTTGGAAACAAATCTACAAAGAAATAAATATTCTAATGGATTTCTTTTTTGGCCATTGACGTATTGGAAAATAGTTTGCATAAGCTATAAGTTATAGCGTTCAGATTATTAAGTACAAGTTCCAACTAGTGCTGTAACCGTAAATAATTTCTAAATTGTTCACTTTAATTCAAATTTTACTAAATTATATATTGTGTTATAGTAAAGGTTATTTTTAAGCAACCGTAATATAAGGTTAGTTTAAAATAACTGTCTGTCACTTTATATAAAAATGTAGGCCAAACTTATAGTACTAACTTTAGCTGCGTAAAGTTTAATATTCCTATGTCCACGTAAAAATGATTCGAAAACTTTTCCTCATAATTATGTATAGATTGTTTTTACGAAACAATTATATTTGTAAGTAATAATAATAATGGCTATGGCCAAAATCCATTCGAGGTAATTCTGATAATAAACTAGCGACCAGTTTCGCTTGCGTGAACTACAACTGCTTTGTAATTTCGTCAGCCTATTCGTAAACCAATGAAATTCCTGGAAAAAGCTAAATAAAATGAGAGAGAAAAGTAACCTATGTTTATTCTAAGATCCTCAAGTATCTCTATATGAAACTTTACCACAATCGGCACAGCGGTTTGGCTGTGGTGACGTCACAGACAGACAGACGGACTTCTATAATAAAAATTAATCGTAATCACTTTGTATTTTAATTTTAAAGCCAAATAGTTCAGACGTTTTAATTTGTTTAATTTTTAATACGAATAGTCTAAAACTAAAGAAACATAATATAATAAACAGATTACAAGTAATACATTTTCTAAAAAATATGTTTTTCAATTTCCTAGGTGATAGGTGAATAACACTTTAAAAAATATATTTACAAGTAACTCTTATACATTAAAAAGTTTAACATTGTTTTCATATTTTAATCTGTATTTTATAACCTAATACTTTTCAATGCTTTATAGTTGGCTTGTTTTCAATTGTAATCATTATGGCAATGGTAAAATATGCTGACAGAGGAGTGTGAAATTTAGTATATTTATGTTTATAGTTTATGTGGAAAGACGAAATAAATATCACACACGTGTTGGAAATACGAAGTGTATGTTATATACAAGGTGAGCCAAAAGAAGTAATTTTTCTAAGTTGATAATAAATATAATAAAAAAAACAGAATCGAAGTTTTGTATTTAGAAAAAAAAATGAGAGCCAAACCACAACATCAGATGACTTCTTTTGGCGCATCTTGAATACGTCTAAAGTGGCATAATCTTGGCAAATGTAAGGAGCACACCTAAGTAAACATTTCCCGGCAAGAACAAGTACGAAAGTCCATACAAACGAAGTTACATGTGACACCTAGTGTAAAATAAAATTCCAATAATACAATAGTGCGAAATGAATAGCCAATCACATTGCACTGGAAATATATCACCGCTGATTTTCAAATACCTTGAAAGAGGCGTGCCTGTGATAGTAAATGTCAAGTATACGAAACAAACGAAAAATCAATAGCTTTATCAATATAAAATTTATGTCATTTACAAGAAACAAAAGCTTGCTTAGTGTCAAAGTACTTTCCAGCCGAAATCAACTCATTGCGTGTTGAGTGGCGAAACTCAATGCCGCGCTTTGTCTTCAGTTCCAGAGCGGAGAATTGTAAATACTTAAAATTAAATCATTCTTCTTAGTAGGAATCGAACCCTCAACCAATCACGTGTCAGTCATACGCTGACCTACTAATCTACTAAGGCCTTATATTGGTAATGTATCTAATTTTAATCGAAAAAGTTCAGTTTACCCAAACGTTAAGACGTTCTATTACCAAGTAATAGGCTTCACTCCAAACTACCCGCTACGTCCAATAAGGCCGATTGACAGCGAGGCGGGCTTATTAGAAAGGTTTCTATTACGCCGCTGATTGATGAAGATAGGTCGGAATGAGATAAATTCCTGACATCACACATTTTTATTGGACATATGTTTAAAACAAAATCAGTCTGTAATGAAAGTGAGACTTGTGAGTAATAAATATTTACTGTTTTGTCTTTTTAACTTATCAAAAGCCAAATTAACTGGTGCCAGATAAATAGCGCACAGTTCTAGATATAAAAGAATGTTATTAACCAACATATTGACACAGCAAATAATTGGACAGATCAAGCTAAAATTTGGCAGCTTTCGGGCAATGTGACAAACGTAGGGAGCCGTCCAGAATACTTTTTCCCAATTTTAATCTATAAAGGAGTGACATGAAATGTCAAAATTTGTACGAAAAATATTATTCTGTAGAATATCCTCAAAATGTTACGTCCATTTAAACAAAGATAAAATGCTGGTGCATATTTTTTTCAAACAAATTCATAGATTTGTATGGAATATTTTTGTTTTATTGGACATTGCTATATCTGACAAAGTGGCTACGATAAAAGAAGTGAGTATGTATCGAAAGCCTTTCATAGTTTCATATTATTTTTCTTTTGTTTACTTTTACATCAACGCTTTTTAAATACTACATTTAAATACTCTAGTAAACCCGTTGACCGGCAAGATACGCGTTACCTTAGAAACGTGAATATCACTTTATGTGTTACACACATAGATAGAAGATTTGGATTGGTAGAATAAACACATTTAGTATGTGTAATATACCTAGTCTGGTACCTCAGACAAAATACGACGTTGGGTTCCACTTCTCAACACGCAAAAACACACGGAAAGTGACAAACGAAGTGTCTTTACACTAGGTTCTCTCAGACTACCTTGCTATGTGTGTAAAAGGGTAAAGCGGAAAAAAAAATTTTTTGTAATCTATAACAGAAATTTATCAATGAACAAAGTTACCAACAGTAGCTATATAGCAATAAATACACGACCTCATTAGTTAAGAGTGGGAAAATATTCGAGATATTCCCATAATAGGTTATTTCAGCATGAGTGTGTGCGCTGAATAAAAATTTTCTTTTGAGAAGGCCAGGAGGTTGCGAACAACTTTTTATATTGTATAGAGAATTAGGTGCGATTTTAGTAGCTTTATATTTAAATATTTATGTATTTCTAAATATCAGCGTCATTACAGTAATATTAGTATTAGTTTTTTCCTTCATTCTTATAATGTGAGCAGTGTAAATCATTTTAATCGACATTTTCCTACTTTTAATACCTATAGTATTTATACGTAGAGCAAAAATTTTGTGCCTCATTTTACAAATAATATATACACAAATCTTTTTTAATATAGAAAGGAGCACACAATTCTATTTTATTTTAAATAATAGATAAAAATACATGAAATTATTTAAATAAATGTAACATATACTATACTACCATATGTTTCACGTGTTTATATGTATAAGTGTCATACACGTTGCTAAGGGAACGAGTCGTTTACGCGTCAACGGGATATCTAGCTATACGACATATATGTAGTAATATTGGAAACCAGAGCCACGATTGCTTTATTCAACATAGAAATGCTCAAAAAAAAATTGATCCTTCAACCATTGTTGCATTAAGTCATATTGAATTTTTTCGTATACTTTTTGCAGCTTGACCCTTTTCGCACTTTCAGGGTACGCAAAGAGAACCTAGAGTTTCTGTTTAGTTTTCCTTTCTGTTTTGCTTCGTTTCTATTTTACGGCTTAAAGGCGTGCCAGTAAAGCACAATTTACTTCCCCAATGTCACGTAGAGTGGAAAGACATCATGGAAATTGGTTAGTTAAATATAGAGAAAACGGAGACTAGTCTCTTAAGTAATATTTTCTCGATATTTAATCTAAATTAACAATTTAAAAATAGTTCCCTGAGTTCTTTACTTTCCACCAAATTTTGAGACATTGTATGATGACTGACTGAATTCATTGAACTAGATATTGCCAGAGCAGAAAAATGAAAATAATTAAATATAATATTTCCTTCCATCAGCAATCATAATTATGCACACACATCGTACTTTAGCGTCGTAATGGCACTTTAACTGACTACAAATGCAATATAACTATAATGTGGCAATATCGGAAACCAGAGCCATGATTGGTTTTTTCAATATAGAAATACTTTAAGCAATTTGATCCTTCAACCATTATTGGATTAAGCCATATTGAGTTTTTTTCATATATTTTCACAGCATTTCTTCTCTCTTCAAGCTTTTTCTAAATTAGTTGTCAAAGGGAATCGAATCATAAGACACGCCTTTTTCCTCTGCCCATTTTTGGGTCATAGACAAAGTCCGATAGGTACCGGAACCCAACGTTAAACTTTGTCGTAGAGAGTGGACAAATGGAGAGTGGACAAGTAGAGATCGAACTGGTAATGTATTGTAAATTTTTAATATTTTTTACTAAAATATTATGCTTGTCACTCATAACTAAGCTCTCTTATATTTTGATACTACCTCAACCTTGACTCTTACCGGTGTAAATATTTATAACAAAAATACAGTATTTCTGTCCGATATTTCATTCTTTTGACATTTCTAATTATTTTCGAGAGTTGTTGAGGTAGAAGAGACTGTAAAATAAATGTATAATGATGTCAGATGGTATTGTAAATGCTTATGTCTGCGTACTATTTAGATTAAAAAATGATCGTATTTATTTCGTATAAAACGAAATTGGAAGTTTGGAAGTTTTACAAAAGAAATATGGTAGATAAATGCAAATGTAATGTCGATTTAGCTTGTAATATAAAAGATTTTAATTTTTATATAAATATTTGTTTGCAGATAGATCCATGTAACTATAAAAATGATGTCTATAAAAAAGCAGAACAGATGTTTTTAAGCATATATAAAATAATTATGAGCTTGTGAAATTGGAAAACACATATTAAAAAAACGTATAAAAATTAGAACGCAGCGGGATTTTAACGCGCGCCTCTTGAAAACCGTTCAAGAGCTCTCGATTAAATTATTCTTATATTTTTAGGTTGTTACTTGTCACGTTAGTTAACATTAACAAAAAAACCAGTCTATGAGAACTAATATTAGCATTTAGTGTTCTCAATAAACACATGTTTAGAACATTAAGAAATACCTAGAACATTAAGAAATACCCTTTAAATAAATCCATCAATAAAGACATTCGGGCGAAGTGGGACAGCGTCTGACTGTATGCTTGGGGATTTTGAAGATTGCTTGTGGGTTCGATTTCCACTTGAAGAAATGGTCATAATTTAATTACTTTCATCTGTTGTCTGGTGAACAATACAAAGCACGGCGTGAAGTTCAGGCCGTAATATCTCGAATTCGGATTTTTGCGAAAGAAGGGTCTGGTCACAAAATTCTTTTTAACCTGCTATGCGGGAAAAAGCGTGAAACTGAAAAATAGTAAAACACTAAAAATTTTATCATTTTATCAGCCATAAACAAAACATATTGCAATATTTTCTATAGAAATGAAAATATTAAAGCGTTATCTGTGATTAATAGTAAAATAATCGTACCTTTCCTTAAAAGAACATTCATTTCGCTGTATTTTCGTACCAAATAAGTTTTTTTGACGTCTCATTTGTCGAATCACTTGAGACCAAGTAAAATTCTGCTCTATTTAGTCAAGATTCCATCGGGAAGAAACAAAGGACGTTTTGTTCTTATATATTTTTTCTGAGTAAATGAGAATGGAACACGTTTCGATAAGAATAATATTTCATTTATTATACATGATAACTAAACCATGAATAACATAACAAAAATTCAGTAGTTCCTTAAAAATATGTAGTTATTTTCACTATTTTTTAAATGAAAACTTTTCAAATTTTCTTAATCAATTTTCGAACAAAAAATATCTGTGTGAAATAATGCGCGTTCAATTCTGCCGTCAAAGACGCAATACTCGTGTTGAATGAACGAAATGAAACTAACAATTTGTTGTCAGGTTTCTTTGTTTTCAACAAAAAATTGGAAATTTAACAAAATTAGAAAGTTTGAATGAGCAGATTTAATAATTATTTAAATCACATTTTCAGATGAAACAGCTTCGGTTTAAAGGAAAACCTTTTATTTCTGTATATTTTATATACAATTGCTCTATACTCAGCAGAAAATAATAAAATGATACGAAGAATCTGTTAAAGCTCTAATTGAACTCATAACTAGTACTTTTCGATACATTTTTCTAAATACCGCAATCATATAAGTACTTAGGTCACTTGCTCACGAAACTGGTCGTGTTCCGGTTGCTGCCATTTAACGCAAGCATGATATCTTTTACTCCAAATTAATTTTCTTACGATTTATTTTCATCTATATGAGTTTCATTTTTGTTATTTCTTCAAAAGAATATAAATAAATATACATATAAATCAATAAATATATAAATCAAAAGAATATATTTTTAGTTTGGAAGAATAAATTTGGTGCGTATAATAGTGCCCCCGAGAGAGCAGCCTACATACTGATATTTTTCAGCTTACTGTATCTATAATTTTTGAACCACTCAACGCTGCACTTTGCCTTAGGTACCAGAATGGAGAAATTAAAATATTTTAAATTTAATCATTTTCCCCGAGTGGGAATCGAACCCACAACCAATCGCGTTTGCAGTCAAACGCTTTTCCACTGTACCACGATGGACTAAATAATTATAAGGTATATTTCTTTAATATTTTTAATTCCATTACGCATTTTACTGTCAACTAAGAACTGTTATGACATTGCAAATTCAATAATAACACTATGTATATTTTATATACGCACAAAACCGTAAGCAGAAATGGTTTAGTATTATATTAATCAATAAAAATTCTTGACTCAATAAGACGCCCTTCGTATCCGCCGGTCCCATCTCAGGCGGAGTTCATGTAAATAAACCTACCAATAGACACCCAACCTAATAATATATTGGCGGACTATTTCAGGAATATTTTTGCACTTTGCTCTTTCTTTGTATGGAATTCGTCGATACAAAAAATAAATGAAGTACCCTTTGATGTTCACTGTAGTAAGATCTTACATATATTTGATAAAACTATATTGACATACCTAAAGTAAATGTGTATTTAATATCTAATTTATTTAGAGTACATCGTACCCCAGTGGGACAGCGTCTAACTGTAAATGCAATTGTGATTGTGGGTTCGATTCCCACTCGGGCGAAAGTTTATATTTAAAATATTTACCCGTTCTAGTACCTATGACAAAGCGCGGCAACGCAACACGCAATGTCTCGATTTCGGACGGAAAGTTTATAACGGAGAGTAAAAATCCACGTTATTCTAACGCCTTATATAATAGATAAATTTTCGAAATACTGACTACTAGCCTTCGCCTTAAACAACTTATAAATACTAATTAAAGTTCCGGAGGCTTCTAAACATAACCATTTGTATTCAAAAACGATAGTTTACAATCTATATAAACTTTTTCCATATTATTTAAAATGAAAGTCAGACTGTAAGATCATTGTAATTAAGGAGCCGTTTGTTCAAGTCTCTATAGCATCATTATTGTTGCAACGTCAGTTTTACTATAGGGCTGAGTCGTTGTCAAAATTTTCTACTCAGTTATACAGGAGATGCATGAAATAAAAAGATTAATTAATTTAGATAAATATTATTCCTCTTTGTAATCTCAATTTAGTAATTAAGCGTTACAGTATGAAATCCTTCGACTATTTGTTTTAGAAGACCTACTATCATTTTAATCGTTGTGCATGTTGAGGGGCGGAACTCAACGACGCGCTTTTGTCTATGTTACCAGCTGAGAAATATAATAGTTTAAAAATAATCATTCCTACGAGTGGATATCGAACCAATCGCGTTTACGGGTCACTGCTCCATGATGGCCCCAATTTATATAATTGAATTATGCACTCAATTGTAAACTATTTATTAGAAGATTTTATTAGAAGAAAAAAAATGTAAGTTAGAAAAAACGAGATTACGTAAAATGGTATTTTTAATCAATATTTCTTTTTACATCCTCATTAGGTTTTAAGGGACAGGGAATCGAATGTATGGCTGTGTTCATATTTATTTGTATCTTAAGGTTTACCATTATGATGACAGTCGCAAGTCATCTTTTTAGATTACTCTTGCTATTTCAAACTAAGTAGTTTGGTATTAAATATATATTTTTCATAAGTTGTTATTTACACATATATTATAATATTGATATATAAAGTTACTTCACTTTTTTTTCTTTCTTATACAAATATATAGTGAGATCCAACCATACGCGATAACTAGCATTTTATCTATATAAAGCAGGCCCTGAATAAATCAACACAAGCGAATCTAAGTTTGTTCTTAAATATTTAATATTGTATTGTTTTTTATTTCTCGTTAACCCTAAATATCAAGTGACGAAGCATGACGAACCATTACATGCCTTGAGCTATCCAAACAACGGCTGTTATTTTTGGGTAAAGTGGAGATGGGTATAATTAATTCTCGTACGCATATATATATATATATATATTACTTAATATACGACGATATTTTAACATTTCAAACTGTTATTCACACATTTATAATACGAAAAACATTTTTAGAAAACGTACATAAATTTAGTGAAATGAAAAAGTTTAAATATTTTCATTTTATATTTTCATGTAACTAGGTTATGCTTAATAAAAACTTTTCGAAAACCGATGCAAAAGTTGAATAGCAAATTAAATCCTTTTTATGATATAAGTGATCTGAAAATATTTTCGTTTGGCCATCGTGACGCAGTGGGACAGCCTTCGACTGTAATGATTGATTTCGATTGATTGTGAATTCTATGCTTCAGATAACATTACTTAAATAATTTTTATTTCTCTGCTCTGGTAAGAAATAGCGCGGCGTTGAGCTCCACTTCACTACACGCAATATCTTGAATTCAGGCAGAAAGCGGAGAACACTACGCTATATCTAAATACCCTGCTACGCGGGATAAAGCGTAAAGCTAATGATTTATTATAAATAGTGTGTAGATTTCTACTATCGTAACTTAAGTAAATAACGGTCCTAAAGTTAACTGCGTCGTAAAAATCTGAATAATACCTGCGACTATAAAATTCGTCAGTATTTTCAGTGAATAAAATTGGGTCATAAGTAATCAAAACCGTTTCACGGACTGGTAGATCCGAAGTTTTTTTTCAATTGAAATCAAACCTATGGAAAATAACACGTATATTGTGTCGAAGTTTGTTAGAAAGTGGGTAACTAGTTCAATTCGTAGTATGTAATTAAAAAAAAATTTTTTTTGATAAATGTATTGTAAAACGTTACAGTTAATTAAGAAAATTATTAATTATATAAATTTTGTTTGTGTATATCTTAAAAATGCTAGACGAATAATTTCACATGTTGAAGCGCCATATACTTTTAGCAATCAAGCTTTGCTATTGCCGTTTATATTTTTTCGTACTAGTAAGGTGGTTTTAGATCACTTAAACAGCATGTGATGCCCCGGAGTGAGGAGGCTTGTATGAATTAGTTTATAACTATGGTACTGTGAGACGCTCCGTTTTATTTGACTACCCAACTAGGGATAAACTTGGCTTCATACAGCCAAAATAAGATACTCGTAATATACAAAAAATGGTAAAAAACGAAAATACAGTCTCGAAAGCGTCTTCCTGTGATCACTGATCGTCCTGGTAAATATGTCCTTACCTCATGCATATTTGAGTATAACAGGACCAGACAGAGTAAGCCCAGCACTTAAGTGAAAGTGTAGAACAGGGTGTGTTAATCCTAGGCGGGAAAACGCGTGAAGCTGAAAATGAAATCATTGTTTTCGTATCAAGGGCAATATTTAATATAATTTCCTCATACACTTAATAAAAGTCGCAAAAGAAATAACGTTTGTTTATTCTAATGTAAATCACATCTTTCATTTCCATAAAAAGTACTTAAGGAATATGCGTCATTCAAATGCGACGTTCTCAGGTATTTACTTAACTTCTTACTTGAGTAGATAAGATGTAGATAAGAACAAAGCAATTAGAACAATACTATTATGAATTTACAGTCACAGCTCACGTAAAGTGGACAGCCGTGTCATAAATGTATGTATTGTTTATGCGTGATGTCGATTATATGAGAAGATTGTTGTTACGGCAATATGGTCAAGTATGGTACATACTAAATATGGAAATGAAAAAGCTTGGCCCAAAAAGCTAAGTTACTGTAATAGGTTTTGTCTGCAAGCTTTTGCTCATAAATGCTCATTCCTTAATTAGGTTAATATAAAATTATAATAAAAATCTATTTTATTATAATACTAGGTATATTGAATATAATACTTAGTTTTACTCGATAAGTGGATCGGTTGATTTTTCTATAGTTCGATTATGATAAAAATAAGATTAATTTACGTTTTTAAAAAATCACAAATCTCGCAAAGTTCTTTACAAATATATTTGTAATCAAAATCTACGAAAATATTACTTTCATACTATCTGTTCTACTTTAATAAACCACCTGGTTCACTGGCACTATGAGCATAGGGGATCACCTTTTCAATTTTAATCAGCAATGTGAGTGTAGCAGAGTTATTTTATAAATACCTAACGTATACGAAAACAAAATAATATTTTGTATATATTTCAATAACACCCACTACGGGTAAATTATACAAACTATAAGAAAATCCTGTATAAACTTTACCAGTTAACCGAGTGAAATGAATTGTAATCAAAAGTATTTTCACAAAAAACTAGCAAGTGTAGCTCAGTTGTCACACGTGTCCTGATGGGATTCAAATTTAAAATCATTTTATTTGTTTAGACTAACTTTCCTATATATTTTATTTTTTTCTTCGTATTATGATCACAACAAATATAAGTTGTAATAAGCGTATAAGAATTTCAACGTAGCTGTATGTAGAACACATGGCTGAGCGGTCAGAGCGCTTGAATGGGTTTTCAAGAGGCGCGGGTTCAAATCCCGCTGCGTTCAAATTTTTATACGTTTTCTAAATATGTATTTTTCAATTTTCTTAGTGTGCGAATAACACTTTAAAAAATGTTAAAAATATATACACTGACTTTATTTTAATGTTTTAATTTTTCATTGCTTCTTCATTGGTAGAAGTACAAATAATATTACGGTATGTTACAGAATATTAAACCACGCCATTTTTAAAGTCTGATACTACTATAGCATGTACTTTGGCCTGTACGTTTAGATTTCCACACAGAAAAATGTTAAGATTAAAAATATTACTAGC